>VOMN01065584.1:0-19442 GCA_014899125.1 Orchestia grillus
TTGCGCTCGGGTTAAGCTACGGTTGAGTTGGGGTTGAGTTGGGGCTGTGCTCGGGCTGCACTAGGGTTGCACTAGGGTTACACTAGGGTTGCACTAGGGTTGCACTAGGGTTACACTAGGATTGCACTAGGATTGCACTAGGATTTGCACTAGGATTACACTAGGATTGCACTAGGATTTGCACTAGGGTTACGATAGAATTGCACTAGGGCTGCGCTGGAGTTGGGTTAGGGTTGGGTTAGGGTTGCACTAGGTTGTTTGATAATTTGACACAAAGAAATGTCGAATCCCGATCGTTAGAGCGTGTGAAAATGTAGAATTAACTTCCGTAGACTTTTTGCGTCATATGCCTAGTTTTGTATGTGAACGCTTCGTTTGTTTTTCCGTAGATTTTTTTCTGTCCTTATACACTTTTCGAAAATTATTTTCAACAACTCAGAAACAAGTCTTTCCAATTATACTAGCATGAATGCTGTACGATGAATAACACGCCTTTGTTTACGTTATCAAGTCAAAGTAAATACGAGCCTAAAGCTCTGCTCAGCATCCCAGCACTAGCATGCCAGTGCTAACCAACACTGACTAGGCAATACTGGGTGGTCAAAGAAGTTACTGCGCTCGTGCATTCACTTGTTTATCCTGTGTCCGCATGAAACTCACACTGGATTCGCAACAACTCTTTGAGTTTCGGCAGCGAACTAGAAAATGCTCAAATTTATTGGATTTTGTTGAATTGGCAACGTAAAACAACTGCGATCAAAGAGTCGTGGGTACAAAATAGCTGTTACCGGCGTGGCTGAAATTTTGCTTTTTGTTCTAAATTGAACGAATTGTACTTGATGGCATGAAACCAGACTTCAGTACTCTGTGCTTGTGTATATTTTATGTATCGTGTTCGATGGGTCAAACTACGAGCCACTGCAATGCTTAGTGAATTTCACTATCCCTACAATTATTTTAAGACACCTGAAACAGAATATTGCTCAATGACGCTGTGCTGCATAACAGTAACACCCAGCCTAGTATCTGGATGTCCAAAATCACACTGAATGTGTCCTTTTTCCAGCGTGTTGAATCTAACGCACTAACTTGCCCTAAACTTACAAAAGACGGCGTACCTCAGTAGCACGGCGTGACTGACATGTTCCCTAAACATAACCCGGTCAACGCACAGCTCTTGGACTATGCTTATAATAAATGACCTATTCAATCAGTGAAGCATTATTCAAAAAATAAAACGATTTATTTTGCGAGAAAGTCGTAACGCATCATGATAGCACTGTGAATTATACTATACATACGTTTATATATTCATGTACGTGAATGGAAATATTGGGATAAAATTCAAAATTGACTGAAACTGAACCCGGAGACCATTCATCGAATCCATAATTGATTCGTTATTGCACTAGATGAGTGCGTATGTTCGATAACAGATTATCCAGTTTTTACATATACATTTATAGACTTTCTTCGATTCAGATTTCAAGTTTAAGCAGCAACTTTGCTCAGTAGATATGAAACTATGAAATTCCTGCAGTATGTGGTGAATTATGCTTTAGACGTTTTACAATTCTATTTTTTTCATTTGTAAAGATTCCATGTTCTATTTTCTGAGCTTGGTGAAATTGCTCTAAAAAAATTCAACATCGCATTCAGGGTACATGTATTAGAAATTCGTCGTCCAATTCAGTGACCGATAGGAGAAAAACAATGCTTATCAAATTCAGTGTATGCGTCGTAAACATTTGGGAAACCTAAAACCTAATCAACTGCAGTCCGAGTGTTGTTTCTCACGGGCGCACAAATACTGGCAGTCCCTGGACAGCTGAAATTAATTATGAGGAAATTTACATTTTACAAAAACGTTTACCAAATACACAAAAGTCTCAAAAAAGTTCTATTGTTTCCTATGTAGGAAAACGTGTGTTAGCATAATCATCAATCATAAAGTACATAAAGAATCAAATACACGAATTTTGGGATTTAGATTTCAAATTCTGTGTTCAAGAACAATTCTTTGATATTTATGACCGGAATGTATATCTAATTTAATGTAATACTCAAAAATATAATGTTCCATTTCCACAAGTGTTACTATATTCCGATGGAATATTCTCGCCGTTATATTCAAAGTCACAAAATCGAATCCAGCTTTCTTCGGCACAATCAAACGATGAGATTAAATAAAGTCAAGAGTTACTAAAAATGATCATTTTGATATTTTGGGTGCAAAAGAATAAATGTTTGATCAATTTTACCCTCGGTACGACCCATACCACAATTGGAAATTAATATAAGCTAATTCCTATACTCTGTTAAATCATGCCCGGGTTAGCAAGTGCACAGAACAGTCGTTTTTTGGATAGCGCAGAGAAGGCTGTCGTATTCATTATTATTTACAAATGTACTCAAAATCAGAAAGAAGCAGCTCTGAGTTTTGATTACAAAGAATCTATTCTCGCAGGTGGCATTCATTTCAAGGGTTGAGGATGGTGTTCATGATCTCCTTGTCCGGGCAGTTCTTCTCAATCCAAGCATCGAACCTGTCCTTCTGTTCCTGGCTGAGGTTCTTCTTCCACCCTCCCGACGTTCCTGCAAAAATTGAATTCCTTTCAAAATAACCCTTTCCGCAAGGAGCAATGTATTTTTAAAATCAAAGAGAAACAGTGGAATATGCCTATCAAGAACCAAAGAAAAGCTACAATTGACTATGTAGACTATACTGACAATTTTCATTTGATTATTTTTGGAAAATATGAGAATCTTTTATACCAACAGGCTTGGAGAATATGATGGAATTCATGAAAGAAAAGTTGCTAGAAAAAATAAGGAGGGAAAAATATCAAGTTTTAATTAAGGATGACACTGAAAGGTTTATCATTTGCTAAACTGGTGTAAAGCTCATCAGAACTCACTTTCTCGTATTCGTATCGCTGTCGTGTAGTTGTGATGAACTGTTTCTAAGCTTACCTGATCTGAAAAAGCCCCCTTCAGTTTTCATCTGGAGTTTGTCCAAGAAAATATCTTCATCTGCTTTATCTATGCAGTGATCGTCTCTCTTCTTCATCTCCGCAAAGCTTGTGTAGTGCACAATCTGAAAATAATATTTTAATTAACACACGCAGAATGAGAAACGTAAGCTGATACTATGCCAGTTTGCAATTTCATCGAGGTCGCTGGTAGCTACAGTAAAGCACACGATCCATGGACCATCGAATTAGAAGGAAAATTGGATGGTTGTGTAATCATTATTCCAAACAAAATTTTCAAAAATAATCTATGAAACGTAACTAAATCTTTTAAATATCAACAAACGGGACAGTACCCTGAACTGGAAATTGAATGCAGTACTCGTACAGCCATTAACGAGAAACTGATGTATTTTCTAAATCGCTCGACCACTGTAGTTAAGTTCCATAGCTCAACATCGAGCTCTTATTTCAAAGCCAAATAGAGCGCCTCGAAAGAATGGTTGATAATCTTACGGATTAGAGAAAAACGTAAATGTTTGTATGTAGCTTTATGAATAGATTTGGAATTATTTTTACATCTAGGGATTGGAACACTGAGCTTCATCGAATTTAACTGTCAATATCGTTAATATACCCTTAACATCGTTAGATTAGATTATTAGATAGTTTAAAGCTCCCTAGACACTACGAATGCAATCTCAAGAAAACCAAATAAAAGGACTATTTAGTACGAAATTTTGAAGACGTGCAATCCATGCACAAGTGTCTTCCAACACAGGATTCTCTACGCATAAAAAAAAGCAAGTAAAGAAAGAAAAGGAAGAAAAGACAGTGAATAATTTCAGCAAAAAAGGCATGAAAGTTGAAAGAAGCAAAGTGGGCACTAAGAATTGAAGTCCGGAAACCTATCTAGATATGAGGTAGTCAAGTGTCCCCCTGGGGACGTTAATATCGTTGGCTTACATTGAGCTGCGACTCATTAAACTGACCAAAAGGACACCATTTTTAAATGAAGTTTTGCTAGCATGAACCATAATTACTTTACCATAGAAGAAAGCTACCTTATGTCACCTTATGCCAGAGCATTGCACTTGTAGTAGTCGTTGCCAAGCATGGCATAGACAAAATTTGGTCTCACCAAACATGGGCCAGAGACCATCCGACACAACACGAGTACGTGCCAGTACATCGGGTGGACTACAGCTTAAAAAAATTTGTGGAGAATAAAAAACATATTTCCACTTATATTAAAGGCCTAATACAGAATATGTTTACTCAGTTTCAAGATCTGAAATAGTGATCATACCTTAATGAATGCGAATACATGTTCAAACTTTAAACTTAACCTATACACCATTCCTCCTTGCTCTTTGGGTAAAATCTATATTTATAGTTTTCAAGTTTTTCATATACGCTGGGCATTGGCACCTTGTAATAGGTTCCCGTACGGTGCTTCATTTCAAACGTGGGTTGTACTCGATTTCAAACAAGGATAAGACACAAAAGAAACGGAAAACTCGGAGATAGTAAAGATCCGACAACAAAGTACATGACGTTATAATTACATTTGATTCACGCGTTGCGTTAAGAAGAGCCGGAAGGGAATGCTAAGCATGAGAAGCATACGTTCCAGTACTAGGATCTTACTTGAGACCAGTGGCAGAAAAAACAGTAACGAATATACGATTATTTCGATCATTTAGTGTGATGAGATTTGGAAGCTAATATACGGAGAAAAACTTAGGCATGTTTGCGATAGATCTCACAAAAAAACAGATGTAATTCAGTTGATAGAATAAGAAATGTCTCGCTATCACAGAATATTTATTTAAAGAATAAAGTGAGAACAGAGAATAGGGCGCAATGCTTTGAAGTGGCTTGAGAACTGCCGGAGAATAATAAACCAGAGTTCGATTAAAAAATGGCAAAGTCACAATTGCGAGAAACGTTCATTTAAATACACAGTTATGGATGCACATATTAGTAGGAGAGTTGGATGAAAGAAAGCATATTTGCGCTCTATAAATCTAACGAAGTGGACAGCAACTTTGGGGAGGGGGGTTGACTCGGCCCAAACAACACTTAATCACGCAATTTGGTTGGAAAGTTGCGAAATATGTACCGTGTAAAGAAAATTGCGGAGGGATAGGAGTGAATAAGCTGTAACTACTGGGCCCTGCTTATCAGCTGTAACTCTTTTATTCGCCTGCATGAATGTCCATTGATATATATTGTTCATTTACTCCAAAAAAATAATATATTGCACGATAACTTTAAAAAAAGTGTGCGTTTTATAGCTCGACAACGAGCGCTTACATCGCATGAAGCGCTTGGAACGAATGGTCGATCATCTAACGATTAAATAATGCTAACGAGAAATATCATTATCATTATTACCTTGTCAACTTGCTCATCGGTCAAGCTCACTCCCAGGAACTTGCTGAGCTTGGCGATTTCTTCCTTCGGATTTTTCTTCATTTTCTCGTAAAAAAGAACATGTAAGTTAGGAAGGTGTCTTCGGTCCCACGCTTCCTTTACGTGAGCCCAGTATGGGCCGTACAGCACTGGAAAATACAACTTTTTAATAATTTTCATTTTCAGTACAAGTGAAGATTGTAGCAGTGGTGAAGATTTTATGTATTGCATAACAATTTACTTTTTTCGTTACTTATAGCCGACCAAACCTTTTTCTACATAATTTGCTGATCAGTTCTAATTAGTTTATGCCATGAGGTGAGTGAGTTAACCACACCTACCTGAGTCTTCAAGGAAGGCATCGACGTACTGGTCGAAGGTCCCCTTGAAGCCTTCGTACTTGAAGAGCTTGGAGTGATGGTAGTAAGAGAGGCACAAATCGCGAGGGTCTCGGATGGTGTACACGATCTGGAGTTCATAAATTGCGGTATTATCTGAACTAGAATACAGAAAAACTTCTATGTTAGCTCGATGTGCGCCCGTTACCAAACCAGATGAAAGCTAAGAATGGTATTACAAAGCCGCGCACAAAATTAATCACTTATCGTTAAGTCTATGACAGTTCATTCAAACAATTCATCCAGGTGTACGAGGAAAGAAAAGGATATCATTCGATGTAAATTTAAAACAGTATGCTTAAATTTCTTGAATATTTTTACATGCTTGTGCATGATGTGTTTGTTGAATAACAATTTAAGTAACGTACCTTAGCTTTAGTGAGGGCGGTGTCCGAGATGAAAGGGAAGGACAAATGCGTTTTAAAAATTCGAGGTCTTTGAGCTGCTCGAGCGATGTCCAAAAAAACTCCCTTGTCAAGATCTTTGCCTTGACTTTTGGTAACTGTTTCGAAGTTTCCTTTATTTTCCAAGCCTTCGACTAGAATATCAGCTCTGAAATAAGAAAAAACTTCTACGTTACAATGGTTCTCGTCAATTAATCCCTCGGCGCAATCCATGTAACGAATTTTGATTACTTTGTGTCATTTATTGGGTATTATGCAACTTTGATATTTGGTTTTGCATAATTGATATGAACTAAACTTTGTTCGCAGATGCATTGTACAAAAAAATTATTATTATTCAGTCTGAATTCCGTCCTCTACGTAGAAAATAAGAAATTCACTGAAAATATGTTTGATGAATGAATAATAATGAAATTTATAACTCTTCAGACTATTTCGGTGTAGAAAATATTGAATACTCCCGAACGCAGCGCGGTTTCTCAACTCATGAGAAATTTACCTTTGTACTGTCGATGGACGAATAAAACCGTACTTAGGTATTGTGGACTGAGTTTTTAGATTGCCTAGAGAATCAATAATATCATCAGATTGTACCTTGGGTATAGATGTCAAGTTTGCTTATTTTATAAAGAACAAGTGAAATTGAATTTTAATTCAATAGGCGAAAACCCGTTCGGCTCGATTGATAAAAATGAAAGTTTTGTCTAATGTAAATGGTTATATTGAAGTAAAAAGTATAAAATTAATACATATTACTCAATTCATTATAATTATTTTGTTATTCAGGGGCAATAATCTTCAATGAGGTATTTGGGTACTGTGACATTATAAAAATATAACGTTACATAAAAAAAATCAAGAAATGCGTTTACAGAGGTAAAAAATGTAATTATAGTAACTACGATATTTTCAAAGTTTTCTCTCTAATATACTGTATATCTACAAAATGTTTCATTTATGGATCTTACCAAGAATGCACTTTAATTATTTTACTAACCACTAAATTCCAAAGTATTAACTGTAATAAATAATTTTTCACTGTGCTTGTTCCCAACACAACTACGCATGTTCTGAATTTTGAGAAATTGTTCATCAAAGTTGAAAAACGGCACTCAAAATGAATGCAATTCAAACTGAAGGTATGCTTCATTTAAGCGTTTGAAATTCTACGTCAAAAATAAGCTTCACACAGCAGCGGAAAATCCATCCAGCGTGTACGTACTGCATCTATTGAAAAGTTCATAGCGTTTATACACACTATATCTTCTAATTGTTGTGGTGTGTTTTTTGACCCTTACATAGTCTGAGATCCGCAACTGCTGTAACGCCTCGCGTGACTTTAGCGAACACCGACTCAGAACGTATTGCCTACCAGATACCATAGATAAACGACAACGCTGATTTTTTTATTTTCTTTTTTAATTTTTTATGTTAAAATTGACCTAGAGTACACAACAGTCTCTGTTTGTATTTCTTATAAACGAGTGAAATGTCCCCGTTTATATAGATCATCATAAGGTTTATTTAGCGTCTTTTTAGTTTCTCCATAGAGAAAATTTGATTGTGACCTACATGAATGAGTTCATTGGTCACCGGGACGATGTCACTTATGGCTATTACTTTTGAGAAGATTTTTTCTAAATTTCCAATACGGATTGATAATGAAATCATTCCGGATGCATACTATAACTCCAGCGTATTTGTGAACATTTGTGTTGATATTAATGGATACATTCCCGGAAAAAAACAAAAGCCAAAATACCACTAACTTATTACCTGAAATAGCAATGCCAAAATCATCGATATTTACTCATATCACACGCAGATCTCTCGAACATTGACGCAATTCCCTCTATTCGAACGAAGGACATAACGTCATAGTGACAACACTGAAAAACTTCTCAACGTCTCTAATCCAAGTTTGGCTTTGCAAGTTTTCCATTTTGATCTTCGCGTTCACTCACTCAAGGATTGGGGCCCGAACGTGCAGAGGCAGACTGCCGTCTGGGTTGTCCAGATTGGGGTTCTTTCTCATGGTCCACACGAGTTCTTGTGTCCAGGTGGTGCCGCTCTTGGGCATCGTCATCACCACGACGTCATTCTCCTCAAACTGCCAATAAAAATAGTGTTATACGTATATTTAGCAATGATTTCTTGACCTTATCGGGTTCAAGTAAGTTTAGTGCATCTTTAATGGGTAGGTACTTAAACTTGGAAAACATTTTCTTACGCTCTCTCTCTCACTTTGCATTCAAAATACCAGTAAAAGTTTGCGATCTCTTATGGGCCTGAATTAACCCTTAAATGCACCGTGTATCATAAATGAAACAAACTAACAATTTGATGAAATAACCGGAATTCTCGCCTTGTATCATATATGATACAACTAACAATTTAGTTAATTAAATGGAAATTTTTTCAAGATAATTTGATCTATTGATTTATTGGCTTATTATAATGTAGAATTGCCTTCAAAATATTTCTTTGTCCTTTAGATAAATGCGTGCATTTAAAGGTTAAGAACTACAGCATTCAGTTAACACCAGACAATAATAAGATTAGCTGGAAATGTCTTGGATTTTTAAATACCTCGCCAAAAATAAGATATCCGTATGATAAATTTTAATTTCTGCAGCTAAAGCTGTCTTATGTTTGCTCATCAGCAACGAAAGTCAAAAAAATACAATCGATAATCGAGCTTCTTCCAACTTACATGAACTGTCAAAAAATTCATGTGAACTACATGAAATACTAATAAAATTACCTGAAAATCCTTAATTTCCTGACAAAACTTCTTTTGCGACTTGGGCAGGAACCAACCACCAGGCTGCAAGGTGAAGGCCCCCGTGAGGTGCCCTTCGAAGAGCTTGTCGATCTCTGCCTGGCGGGGAGTGAGCGCCACGATCTTGTGGCCCGTGGGTAGCGACATCTTCGATCTGAGAGGCAAGAGAGACAAGTACTTCATGAGAAACACACTTGAGTTTTATCCATGAATCTTAGTGAAATGAATAGAAAAATAGGTGATCATCAATAATGCCGTACGTGTTTCAGGCCCAATTACATTAGCTTTGAAAATTTTTAGTTGCATGTGTTTTAAATATATGTTCTTGAGTTAGGAGCAAATATTTAGAAAGCATGGAACTAAATACTTTGAACGCAAACCAAACAGTGCACAAAACAAGTACTACATATATCCAGAACTGTCAGTACAATCCAAAACTAGCAGTGGATTTACGGAAAAGAAGTATTTGACGTAAAAGAAACTCTTACACAAAAGACTTCCAGAAAGTTAGGCAAAGATAAGGAGTAACAAAGCTTACAAGCGAGTTAAGTTTCGTGCTGATTTGACAGATCGAAACAGTTTCAGTTGAATTAACCGTTAACTTGGTTTTGTTTGCAGCTGTACTGAGCACACAGGAGAATCATGACTATAAGTTTTGAAACATTTATTATATAATATACGAGTTGCACCCTACCTGTAGAAGCATACTGGGAAAGTTGGACATGTTCTGTACTAAGCAATTTGAGAAATGATCATGAATGTGTCTTTTTGTTTCTAATTATAAGTTTCGCTTCAGGAAATACCTTTAGAACTTTGACCAATTAGAACTGGGATGGTCTTCGAATGCGCTAAAAAATGTTAAATTTTATTATCTACGGTATGCAAAAAAATGGAACTATTATAGAAATCTTCCATATATCAAAAAACATATTTTTGTGTGATAGCTCGCCGAAGTTCCTATTTTATGTGCTCACAGATATATTGAGAAATATCCTGAATCAAACCTATCGTCCTTTCTCGAAGAATTAAAAATACAATATAAGAAGCATAAAATGCAGTAATCGGGCAAAAAATGAGCTCTTACGAATCAACATTCTTAGGAGGACGTATCGTAGAGAATTCAGAATTACCTAACCCTGAACACGATGATAAAATTGTTAGCAAGAAATGTTAGAAGGCTCAATTCAAAAATACATCTTAGTACTAAGCAGACGCAAAACTTCATTAATATAAAATGACTCTGAATTTGAACTTATTTTCAAATTAATTACTTCGCATCAGGCAACAATCCACTATGACCACATTCCCAATTAAAGTGAAGAAGTTCCCGTACCAGTTATACGACAGCCTTTCGAAGATGATCAAAACGCCCTGCTTAATGAATGTTCAATCCAAGAAATTCTGCGTACCACTGTTGAGCTGCACTCTAAGCTTGCCTTTATATAGCTTGCAGGCATCAGATGCTCCTTGTAATCTTGGTTTATATCTAGGCAAGGTCAAGCAAGAACAACAGTAAGAAACTTGAGTGTCATGTTGAGTGGCCAACCGTAAATCCATGGCAGTTGGAGCCCTGCAGAGACATACAGAGAACAAAGCTGCCGGTCACAGTGTTCTTCGGCACAAGTTCGTCGATTATTCATAAATTCCATGACGAAAATTGGGTTCATGTTATGATTAATCTTCACTGTTACTGCGGGTTTTTTAAGCTAAAATAGCTCCTTACGAAAACAGGTACTATTTTCTTAAAATGCGAGAGCGAATGCTTAAAGAAATGAAAATATATCTCAAGTTCACGCTTCAACTGACAAAAACATACCACGAGCACTTCTGAAATTGAATTTTGGTAAAACACGAATCAGTGTTCGTTGGTCTACTGGCATTTTGTTGAGCAAATACTGAATAATAGTAGGAGAATAGATGTTTTCAATTAAAATTCAGTCCTGCTTATAGAACCCCGTTTAAGGCAACCGAGAAGAACAGTCATTTGAAAAAACATAGCTATGTCAATAGTGATTGATTTCTGTCGTATCTGTTCGCGCACGACTTCAGTTTTGCACCAGCTCGGTGTGATTATGAGAAATTCCCCAAGTTTGAGCAGTGACTCAGCAATACTTTTGTAGAAATTAAAACAAGGTGCAACACGCGAGGCCCTTCATCCCCTTGGACGTAACGTGCTCAGCACTTTATCAGTGTTAGCTCCAGTCGGTAAAATACTACAAGAATGCATTTGTTATCATCGTCTGATGACGGATGATAACTCGCAAGCGTAACGGGTCTTCTGTCGTATCAAAGCTCCGGTGCAGTTATCCAAGCAGCAACGTTTTATCTCGAGAGGGATTTCCATGCGTGGATGTACTGATACTATTCACTAATTTTCTTAAAAACAAATCGCTGTTCGAAGCAATATGCTGTGCTTTTATATAAAACGCAAGCACCACAGTTTTCGAGAGAATATTGAAGAATACAAGGAAAACTTGGAAAACCTCGAATTAAGTGAAAATATGTGGACCTCAAATGACAATTTTAATAAAATTGAAACGTACTCCTCAGCAAAAAATTGTGTTCTGGCGTGGAAATAATTGTCGACGAAGAATTCAGGTGCATAATCGTACTTAAATTTTTAATTAGTATTTTTTCAGCCCTTATTACGCAACTTGAGATCTGTAAAAGCTCTAACGTCTTATGACTACGTAACGCATTTTTCATTATTATATTCTTTATCAATTTCGACTGAGTGACACCCAGTTAGTTAAGGGCTATTCCACATTAATAAAGATCGAAAAATACAATTTTTCACTTGCCTTCTCAAGTTGCACATAAAAGCCAATCATGTGTAATTAAATCCGGATCTTCCGTAGCAACGTTTCTCAACCGGGGTTCTGCAGAAGCCGTAGGTTCCGCAAAATGCTCTTATTGATTCCGCACGGAGAATTAAAATAAGCTAATGCACTTTTAAATTTTCATTTAATTCCATGTACGTAATATTGCTAAACACGCATAATATATTCTTGGTTATTGGGATAATGTAATAAAGATATCATCATATCTTCCCTATTTTGTCACTAACCATAAGGGTTACGCGAGGGTTATAAGGTTGAAAAACGCAGCTGTATACAGTCCGAGACTTTAATTCAAAACAAATATTTAATGATGATTGAAATAGTAACTTTTTCACTTCTAAAAATACAACGAATCTTTTTCGATGAAGCATGCCATTTCACCGAACAGAATGAATATTGAAATCTACGAAAACGATTCGTAAATTTTACTTAGAACATCGAACATTTGCTTGAAAAAAAGCAAACAAAACTGAAACTACAAAACTATGATATAGATTTAGTTTAATTTTAGGTTTTGTTTTGCTTTACGTTTGAACAAAGTTAATAAAGTACTCTCAAACAAAAATTCTTAACTTAGAGGAGTTCAAATTACTGAAAATGTAAACATTTGCTCAAGCGTTTTCTGCAAGCTGCTGGTCAGGTCCTGGGTAAGAATTGTTCACCTGCTCCAAGAGCTCTTTTTATTTTTCGTGGCGTAAGAGGTGCAAGGAACAGTTTAACCCGGCGTTAGTTACTTGAGGGTTTTTATAATCCCAATTTTGAATAGGTTAACGGATTCCTACATGGTTTCCATATTATAACTTCTGAACCTCTGAGTGACTAACGGAGTGTTAAACTTTCCGGAGCAATTTAAAGTTTGTGTGTGAGGGAGATTCTCATCTTTCTCTCTCTATTGTATCTTGCTTTACTGTCCACGCTGCGCCTGCGACGGCCCAAAGCTAGGCTATCCCGCAGCAGGGCGCGGCTCTTATCTATAAGGAGCTGATGATTGTTTCACCGATGCCATTCACTGGGGTTGTGGATTACGTAACTATCCAAGGTGTTCAAAAAAAAGGAAAAAATGCACGCCGTTAAGAAAGTGGCAAACTAATCACATCTGCCTCGTGTGAAACTTTGCGTAAAAATTATGTTTTTTAAGATATTAGTTGTTTAATGCTTGAAAAGAAGAAATTTTAAAACAATATTGCCCACAAATATTTTATTTATACATTCAATTAACAGAAATTGTTTAAAGTTTCCATCCCCCACATCGATACACATCGATTTTTAGGAGACACCTGAAAAGCATTGTTTATTCAACACCTGTAGAACCAGAAGAAGATCTCGTGAAACGAATTGCAGGGGCTTACGGCGGTATTTCTGAAATGAGAGGCCTTTTTCGCAAGATCCGGCAGTCCTTAAGTCGAAGATATCACAAGTGCATCGATGTGGGTGGTGGGAACTTTGAACAATTCCTTTACAGTGCATGCTAACAAATTATTTGGGGGCAACTTTGTTTCCAAATTTCCTTCACTCAAACATTAAACAGCTAATGTCTCAAAAACCGTAAAAAAAATCCGCAGAGTTTCTCAGAGGTGAATGTGTTCAGTTTGCCACTTTCTGGTAGATGTGAAATTCTGTACCTGTTATTCCCTAGCATCCCGTATAGTTTTTAGCCGATCTAGGGTGTTGCACGGCTCTACCTCGCACTACTCAGTCATTTCTCGGGGAAAATTTCACAGGCAGAAGCGAATAAAGCAGAAAATGTGACATTGTTTCATTTTTGAAGTTTAATGTTATGATAAAATTAATATTCTATAGGAAATATAACGTAGCGTAACTCCTCTCAAGAGAACAAGTTTAAATTGTGCACTTTCAAACACTTTTTTAAGTTGCATGCTTAGTGTATTTGTTGACCTTCCTTATTTTCTCCAGAGGAGTAGTGGGTAGTAGTAGCAGCGATGATAGTCACAGAATACAAGTAGCAAAAATAATAACTCTTTCAAGACTTGTCCTACCTTCTCATACGACGTCAACCTACTGCCTGTGGGCTCCATGGCGTAGTGGTGATCGTGATGCCCTCACAGCGGAAAGGGCCAGGGTTCGAGCCTCGGGTCAGGTGGGGCTTTTCACGCAACTGCGGAGTACTTCCCTTGGAAAAGGAAGTTTAAACCACACATTCCTCACATCCCCCATCACACCAATAGTTGTAAGGCATTTAAAACCCGACGGAAAAACGTGTTGGAATAAATAAAGGCTTCTGTGCATGACTGGCGACTGATGGTATGAGACCAGGGTAGAAACCCATAAAAAAGTAACCATGTCCTGTTGCTATGTTTTATTCCATTCTATGCTATTCTCGATAGGAAATACTACTCCTCACGGAGATAGGCTCCAGACACGCAGGCACAGGACAAGCAGGGATCATTGAGGTAGCCTGCCTGCACTCAGGAGTATTTATGGCTAACGGCAGACACCACTTATGGCCTGGGGTACAAGAGCGTCTGTTTATAACTCACGGGAGACGCCTCATAATTCTTCAATTTTAATGGATCATGATTTTTGAAAATTATCGTCCATCTGGTTTATTTATTTGACTTCAATCATTGTACAAACGTGGCTAAAACTTTAAATTCAATTCAAGAGGTTGTCTCAAATAAAACTATTACTGGGCTTCAAAGAAACGATAAAGGCTTCAACCTCCGTTGATAAACGAAGCAGTATTTCACCAAAACATTTCTTTGTCTGTATTAGTCACAAAAGAAAAAAGTTCTTCAAATAATTCTTATTGGCTTCTTTGCTTCTTCCTTTGGAATCTGCCAATTGGAGGCAGAAGAAGAATTATTCATCCTAAGAAAAGGTGCTCGGAAGCAGAAATATGTTCTTTTTAACTTTTTTTAATTTCATTTAGTGGGAAAGCTACTCATTCCTCTAATTAACATCACCACATTTCGCTCCACATATTAGAGTGCCGAGTCTCAAACGCTTTCTCAAATGTCCTAAGCCTATGACCACATCAAAATAAGAAGGGAAATGTAGAATTTTGTTTTCATTTTGCATTATCGTGAATATTTCATTGAATAGTATTCTTTCCTACTTCGTACTGCGTGAACTTACTTTCAAATTCAATCACTTACATGCAATTGAGTATGTACAATATACACATTTTATTCATCTTTACATCAGACTTGAAGTTTTTTTGTATTTTGAACTACATTGCATCTTAACCCTATTGGGGATATTTACTGAAGTCAGTCATGGCTGAAAATGTTTATCGTATACCTCAAAGCCATTTTTTCATACTTATTTTCAGCAAATCTAACACATTCCCTACGTATTTGGCCTACGATGCACTGTCAACCACTATTAGGTAATGTGCCAACGCTCATTTTATTCCCGTTTATGCAAAACTCTCAGATTTAAATAATTAAAATTACTACAAACCATCAGTCCAAGTGCAGAGAGAGAGAGAGAGAGAGAGCCCAGAAATGATGAAGGCACCTTACTTCACCAGACGAATGTGTCGCTGCATTTAAATTCAACGACCTTTATTGAGCAACTTAATGAGAAGCATTTATCAGTAGGAAACGTATAAAAATAAATAATTGCGTTCCTTAATGAGAGATAAATGTTCAGCAACCAATTTGGAGTAGAAGCATTTCACCAGAAGAACTAAAAATGCCGGCGTGAAGAGTGCCCAACAAGTTGCATTAGAATTCAATTAATTTCACTATATTAGTTTCAAAAAGAACAATGAAACTGCAAACTGCAATGAAAAAGTTGATTCTGTTTTTATATTACACACCCTGTGCTATTGGAAGCTTAAATAAATTCGATCTAAAATCTTATTATATTGATAATAAATAGACTGGGATATAAAAGATAAATAAAAAAGACACGCTATCGGAGACTTACGTGCGAAATCTGCATGACCTTTAACAGAGATCCAACAAGAAAGTCCTTTTTACTCGTAATTAATTTGCTTCACAAATTCATGTTAATCCAAGATGCGATTAATGAACCGCTCAACCTGCCTGAGACTAATGCTTAAGAAATAAAATATAACGTCAAGATATGGATTATAAAATAATCTCAGGCAAGGATACTTCCTAAGCCATTTAAACTAAGCCAAAGTAGCATTATGATTTGAAAATTATTTCCCACGACCTCTCATTAAACACTAGAAGAATGTGTGAATGAAAAATAACTCTCAAAAATTGCACGATTTAAAATCATGTGTTTTCATTAGAAGATAAAAAGAAATCCCAATTTAACTCCAATGTTTGCATTCAGAAGGATACCAGCAGAAGTCGTTGCGCAGGCTGATGTGATTGTAAGGTTTATACATTTTAATAATCTTTCATTCTTTCAATAAATCCAATTGAATCAGTAAATATTCAGTAACTTGTTGTGAAATTTTTCAAGATTGAATAAAAAACACTTCATATTTTGAGCCTCAAGTGCAATGAGCTGCAGCCATTTTCCGGAACTTAGACATGAAGGTTAACTCAGGTTGTGCAATTTTAAAAATTTTGAAAGGGGAACTTGAGGCAGGGATTTCAGCTTGGCACATTCTTCTTAGAACAAACGCAAAACACAAACAAACAAAGGTCGGGAGCTGAGCAGTAGAAATTGATCATTTTTACTTCAACTTCTCAGTGTTTTCATCACCGATTCGGGAATTTATATTCGTATGATTTGTAACAAACTGAATAAGCCCTCATGCTTTTAAATGTCGTCCATGGAAATTAATCTTCCGCATTCATGTTTGGAGAAAAATAATCATTTCAATGCTTCGTGATCACGCAAAGGTGGATGGAAAAACTGATCACGATTTTGAAGAGCAAATGATTTTATATAACACTTTCTGGTAATGTGGTAGGTTTTTATATGTGCTCGCTGAATAAAAAATTAGTTACCTATTGTTTTTTCTAGCTCCAGCTATTTTGTACGTTCATCAAATGGTATACAAATTTAGGACCGAAGTTAGATTATAGGCAAGTACTGAACAGGCATCAGTCTTAATTTAGAGCTGGCGAGGTATAGTCTTGTTTTTAGTTGCTCCTTAACGATAGGGCGAAAGCAAGACGTCTCGGAATAGCAAAAAGCGACTATTGAATTTGGTCAGGCTGAGGAACACTCAGAGAAGGAAGTAGAGGAATTCGCTGAAGTTTCATTCTAACTGCTATGCTAGTCTATCAACAATGGAAACTGTAATGTGTCGGAATGACACGTCTCGATTAGTTAGGTAAGATGGAACACGAAGGTAGATCATGTACTTCCGATGTTTAGGGTTTATTGGTTAAGAAATTCAATTTAATTAAATTAGACTCTTCAACTAAGGCGTTAGACGTACTAAAGATCTTTGGGTTCATCGAGACATAAACCCCATATATTATGAAATATTAGAGGATGCATTAGGAGACTTTGCAAGAGAGGCAAATAGGACCAACACGGTGTGGTCTTCTGTTGCGTACCCTCTAGTAAAACAATTAACAATTTTCTACCTCCCCGCAATGTTACACCTAATATTCGATGAACACTTCATGGTATAACAAAAAGCGGTATTGCCATACAATACTACACGTTCTATTAGATAGATAATCGCCCACTTGGACAATCAATAGCGTAAAGCCTTTCAACACGCTTACAGTACAATATGTAAAAAACAAATCTGGATTCCTATTTTCTAGATTTTCGCTAGGAGTTACACATACCCACAACGATGTCCACACAGCACGGATGACCACGTCTATAACCAGCGATTTCCTGCCTTCCATTTCGGCACGTACATCTCTATTAAAGTTCACCCTCCCGTGTCAACCAGAGATACACCACACAATTACAATGTTTATAACTAGAGTTACATCGCCACATTACAAACAATCCGGTAATTTAATCCAAAATCGTGGTCGGAAGAAAATTCTAACATTTAGGGACCTCAGCCGTGTGTCGCGCATTGCTGACCGGAATCGCATTGATCAAGAATGGAACTACTCCGAAACATCAAAGATGGTCCTTCTCCTGCTTTTTCTGTCGGGGCTATTCGTAGGGAACTATGCGCGTAGCATATGTGACGCAGAGAGGCTCCTCAAAGGTCGATGTTTACTCTTGCTCACAAAACCACTCGGTTAAATTGGGCCAAAGCACACGCACGTTGGGCTGTAGAGGAGTGGAGAAGTATCATGTAGTCAGAAGAATCACGATTCTGTCTCAACATGGCAACGATACCCGCCGTCACATTCATCGAAGACCCAATGAAGGTTTTGAAGCGTCAGCCCTCGACGAAGGATGAGGTGCGATACTAGGAAGTGGAGGGTCTGACATGTTCTAGGACAATTTTAACTACAGAGATATGGGTCCTCTAGTTGAGATATCCGCCAAACTGTATCAGCAAGGCTACATTGAGCTGCTAGATAACCAAGTTTTACGATCTGCACAATATTTGAATAAAGTAGAGGTGTATTACTTAGCCTATTTCTCAGGATGACAACTGCCAGGTGCATCGGGCTAGAACTGTTATTATTGGTCTGACAGTCATTCAGGACACGTCAGACATTTAGATTGGCCAGCCAATTCTCCAGACATGAACCCAATAGAAAATTCGTGAAACTAACGAGAACAAATTAAACGTTGAAATGATCGCTCACCTACTGTGGCCGCACTACGAGATCAGTTGAAGCAAGAGCGATTTAAAATCAGCCAGGTGTACATTTGGACACTTGTAGACTCAATTCCGCACAGAATTAGCGCAATTATTCGTGCTAGTTGGGGTCTTACGCCCTTTAGTAGGAGGTGACTAATTCTTGTCAGAGGAGCTTGTTGCGGACACTGCGCAAATGTCTGAAAACTTTTATTGAAACTTAGCTAGAACCTTCCAAAATATTCCACATTTTTCATTATTGGGAATAAGTTCAACCAGGCATGGTTCAGGATAAGCGTACTGAAAATTTAGTCTCCAATTTAACGAAGTCAATTTTATCCTATATCTTTGTCAGTAAAGGAGATGATCAGAGACAAAACTGCTATTGCGAGATCTTTATCGCATTTTCAAAGCCATTTTTGGATAAAAATGACGATTTGCGTGTTCTCTATACTCAGAAATATTGACATAAATTTAAATATTAAAATCGTGCCATAGCAATTTTTCAATTATTTCTGCCTTTCATTTTCTTCAATAAACTTAAATAGCAAATAATGAGAAGAAGTGGTATCGATTACGGGGCTTCAGTGCACCAGCCTACGTCGGACCGCAAGAGAAGGGACCAATTAGCATGGACTGCAGAGGACGGAGGATCTATGAGCCTGGTGTGGTAGCACAAGGAATTCACTGCGCGCATAGCAACAGCAAGGATGAAATGGATGAAAATACAAAGAAGAGATAGCGCAAAAGATGCGGAAATTGCGTGAAGCTGGGCACGAAACATAGAAGTCTCGAAGGCCTATCTATAGATGAGGTAACTAAACAATATAGCTATTAACAACCTTTTACATTAAAGTCATACTATTGATGAATGATTAGTATATATTTGAGTATTTATCAACAGTAATGATATACCAAAACATATCATAATCCAACTACTTGCTAATGACCACGAACTATCTCTTGAGTGGGTTGATAATATTAGTCAACTTGAATTACCTAATTA
>VOMN01065588.1:0-23810 GCA_014899125.1 Orchestia grillus
TGCGTTTATATGAAAAAATTCATGCACTTAGTTTTAAATACATATATTAATGCACATTTTATTTGAGCTTAGCCACATTGAAACCTAGTGTAACTCTTCATTTTTTTTATTTGCTATTGTTACATGGTTCTCACTGGGAAGAGGGGTAGATAGAGTGCTACCATCAGTAAAAAGTATAAATTTCTAGGATGAGGTGGACTCAACAATATCATTGATGAATACCAGAAACACGAGAGGTCCTAAAACAGACCCTTGGGGAACTCCATGACTTATATTCATAAGTTCTGATGGAGCATCATCGATTATAACGTAGTTTCTTATTAGTCAGGTACGATCTAAACAAATTCAGAGCAAACCCTTTGATGCCTTCGTAGTAGGACCTCTATAGTAATATGTTGTGATCTTGCTAGGTCATCATATTTATTCACTTGAAATACTGATGTACTAAGAAGGAAAATGAATGTTTCGGCCAAAAATGCGATCACATTTCATATTTCACGAATACCTTTATTTTAAAAATCCTTTTATCACTTCCAGCCCGTTTAACCGTTGAGTTTCAATGCCTTATAACTACTGACGCGTGAAGGATGTGTGGAATGTGTGATCTAAGCTTTCTTTTCCAAGGGAAATACTCCGTGGTTATATGAAAATCAGTGCCTGAGTCGGGAGTCGAACCCTAGCTTCCCTGCTGCGAGGCTATAACGCGAGGCCATTCCAACCACAATGTTATACAAGTACTTTTAATTCCGATTCGTCACATTTTATTTTTGTACGAGTTTGAGCTGAAGGTGTCAAGCATATAGTCTGAATTAAATGCATTTTTTAATGTCATCAAATATTTTTAGTTTATGAAACAGTCACACTCTGCCAGTCAAAAAACTTTATCCATCACTGCCTGCTTCGAATGTGAAATAGAATGCAATTTAAGTGTAAACTGGTAATTTGAAAAAGTGATGTTCCCAGAAATGCATATACAATAAGCATTTCTTCGGCAATTTATGAAGTTAGCTCATCTCATCATGTGCGATTAAATAATTTCGTCCTAAAGACGCAGGGAAGTAACATTTATTATTCGATTGTTACTGGACTGTCAGAGCATAAACGCCGTTAGAGCTGATTGGGTTTTCGCTGCATCATAAATATTTTATACCATGGTAAGTAATTATTTTATAGGATGCATTTTTGTTGGATTTTCTTTTAGTGTAGTATATGGTAATGAATTGCCCTTTTATTCTGTTAAAACAGGATTGACGGGGTGACATAATATGTTCGTGGAAGTATCTCAATACTAACCAACTTGAGTAACTTAATATGATGAATAAATAGCGTTGTGTTTATTGTATGAGGGTGCATATTTTGTTTTTATCTATTATTTTAAATTTTTTGTTAGCTTTTATTTTCACAGTATTTAGTGAGGCAAAAATATTGAAGCTTTAATTTCAATTAAATCTCTCTATTTTCAAATACTAATGTGAATTAGCTGTAGCATCATTAACATTTGCATATACATTTGGTTATTGAATGATAAATTACTGAAGGTTAAAAGCAAGTGAAAAACTTTGCATGTTGTATTAAGAATATGTATATATTAAACTAGTGGACATCACCCACCATAAATGGTCAGACAAATTATCTTAATTTCTCAAGATATCCTCTAATTTGTGATCCTGGCATGAAATATTATCAGTATTACTCATATAGACAGCCTTATTGGATAGCTTTGCTTTGAGTTTAGGAATATGAACCCAGGAATTTTTTCCTATCTACAGTCTTATGAGTGTAACAGAGAGACAGACAGAAAGAGCAACCAACATTGGGCTATTAAAATATTGTGGGATATGTTAAACCTTATTGCCAAAATTTTAGATTTAAGAAATTCAATGTACCTGAGAACTGCTGTCTTCAGTAAGTGTCTGGTGTGGGCCATTCATCCCATTACTTTGAGTGTCTTGAGTAGCCACACATGATGGTAATGTTAAAGTGTTAGCAAATGCTGTAGTTTTCTTTTCTATGGAAATTTTCAGAGTTATATATAGGACTAGATAAGTCATCACTAAAGTAGCATTTGAAGTAAGTGGAAAATTTGGTGATCTGTTATTACTTGATTCATGCTGTAAATCTTTGTGATCATTTTAGAATTAATATGTAATTTTCTTTACAATCAAATTTAGCCTTTCTTGTTGCACTGTAGAGGGGCTTGGTATGAATTACATTCTAATTAATTGAAACTGTAAGCCTGATATAAGGTTTATAAGTATTACCATTTAACCAATATAATGGATAAATTATCCATTTAGTAAATTGAGCTTTATCAAAAGGGGTTTTCATATGCTCCCTACTATACCAAGTTCTAGTTTGCATAAACATGTAACTGCTTGTTGTGCATGTATAATAGCAGATCCAGTCTTCTTTAACTTGGTTTGTTGGTGGCTCATGTTTTTTAATCTTAAAATGCCTTCACATTGCAGGATGTGTTTCTCATGATTCGTCGCAAGAAGACTACCATCTTCACCGATGCCAAGGAGACCACTACAGTGAGGGAGCTAAAGAAAATTATTCAAGGTATGTTACACGGGAAAAATGTTTTCTATGTCTTTGCCAGTTTTCATTACTCTAAGCTTAGCATCTGCAAATTTGCTTTTGCTTTACCTTTTAAATAAATCTTTTGTAATTTTTTTTCCATTTTCTGATGTATTCTATGAAATATTTTTAAGATTGACTAACATTAGGTGCTCAATATTCAGTTGAAATAGAAAGACAATTTTAATATGCATCCATGTAGTGAGAACTTGAAGATTAGCATCAGTAGTATCAAGATGCATTACATTTTTTTCTAGTGAATCGCAAGATTAGCATTAAATACCTAAATCGTTGTGAATTTCTGTCTAATTTGTAAATATATAAAATGAGCTTCAACTGTTTGTAAGATCAATATCCCTGATTATCTGACATTTAGGGTGTTTAAAGTGAAGTAACTATTAAATATTTAGAGGCTAATCAATTTCATGACATCGATGCAGAATGTTATGACACCTCAAGGAAAATCCAACTGGTGTAAGGAGCTGAGTAATATTTCTCTGAATCATTGCACAATTTTGTGAATTACTGGATGATGCTCTATGGAAGGGCTGTAAGGCTGTTGAACTGCAATTAGTGATGGCTTTGTTGATTAATAATCATAAAATTTGAAGAATGACATATTTTGATTTGAACTACCAACAGATGTCAGAAGAAATATTAATAAAAATTTAATGTTTACTTTATATCCTTATTACAATATTGTCTTCTGGGGTAATATTTATCACACCTGCTTGACCCAATTCCACTACAAATGGAAAATGTTTTGTTAAAGTAGATCAAACTCTTGAAGAGTTCATTTAAACTTTCAAAATGATAGTTTTAGAAAAATATGCTGAGAACCAGTTCATTCTGATAGCTATGATTATTGATCACTTCAAATGCTTTATATCAGCATCAAATTATTTACTTTTGAGTGCACTATATACAAAGCCTTAAACACACAGATGCTACAGTAACACTTTTTATTTGGCAGTATATTACATTTAGTTTTACTCCTCAGGCATTCTGAAAGTTGCACCTGAGGACCAGAAGCTCAGCGACGAGTCTGGCAACGAAATTTTCAGCGATGATAAAACCTTGAGCGACTACAACTTCACAGGCCAGAACGCCAGGGCACACACCCCCGCCTCCATTGGGCTCTGCATACGGTGGGCAGACGTGGTTCTTAGGTCGCGCAATGCCACCTCGCCGCCCTGTGTGCGGTGGGGCGCCCCAAATCACGAGGGTTTAAGTAATGAAGGTTGTGGGTAATTCGCCATCATTTGTTAGGGGCCGTAGAGATTTCGGATGAGTAAACTCGTCCAATCTTTCATTTGAAGGGAGGTTGCTCGTCCTCTCTCTGCGTACACCGACCGCTACCGAGTGTGCTCGTATGTCTGATGCAAACAAGTCATCTAAAAATGCCAGTTCTCGTGGGAAAGCATGCTGAGGTTAGGAGGGTATGACCATCAATGATGAGCTTGTTTAAGAGTTCAGTACTGCTCTGCTTCATTGGAGCTCCTCCGCACTACAACACCAATGCAAAGCGACGGGACTCCTAGGCGAGCTCTTAACTTCATGACAAGGTATCGGCAGCTAGAGAGCTGAGAATCCTATTCTGTGAGCAAGTAACTCCTCTTCTATCAACAACACGTATTGTACAATGACTGAAAAATATGCAATTATTTTTCAGTCATGTTAACCATTTAGCGAAATTGCTTCAAAACGAATAAACTTTTACATATGTATCATTTGGAAGTCACACTTTTACCCCCTCTATTGTAGTAGGTGCTGAGTTAAAATTGAAACCTTCAATCGATTTTATGTAGTGGAGTATTCCTCCGCTGCGTCGTGGGGCCTGATAGACGCGTGTTCGTGTGGGGGTCGCTGCTTTTCTCCATAAAAACGACGCGGCCGTGATATGTGTTGTGAATTAATATTTTTAGGAAGACGCCACTAGACATTCGAGGCAGGCGAACTGTGAAGGTTATCATAGGAAACCTTGTATGCTTGCTTGCGGATGAAAGTGTTTACTACTTAATGCATTTTATGGTTTTGCAAAGTTTACAGTGGAATGTCTTCAAAGTATTCGCAGTCTGTGAAGGCCTTTGCTCTTCTTGCCAAGGGCGAGTTGGCTCGTTTTGTCCACATGCTCAGTACAGGAGGTACTTGTATCTCAACTATGTGCTAGCAAACTCGCTAAATTATCGATTTTTAACATTAAAAACTTGAAATGAGTTGGCACGTTCTTCCTTGACTTCTATCTGCATAAACCGACCATTTCTGTGTCTAGTTGTACCAGTGGAAAATTATAAAAAATAACTCGAGCGTCTAAAATCGATCGAGAAGGGGTTGAAGTGCAATGTGAGATTTGTAACTGCCTTGTATGACTTCAACGAATGTGAAGTACTTTGAGGGGAAAATGCTCAACTCTTTCTAGTATGACGTCCCTGTGAAATGCTTGTTCGCGCTGTACTAAACTGTCTTTAGCAGGTGCCGTTGCTGCACGTCATTGAACTGCTCTTTTATTTACAGAGGAGACGATGGTGAGTTCGAGGAGCTTACCTTCAGTCCCCTATCATCGCCCCCAGACCTGCCGGAGGTGATGAGGCAAGACAACCCCATGCACGAGTAGACCGCGGATCTTCTGAATGTGCTCAGGATAGCATGAAGATATTGTCTTGTATGTCTTCTGAACTCCGGTGGTAACACAGTCGTCTGGTCCGATGCAAGTTGCAGCGTATTGTTTTGTGTTCGTTTTTTGAACTTTGTTGTCAACAGTCGTCTGGTCCGATGCAAGTTGCAGCGTATTTTGTGTTCGTTTTTTTAATTCCGTTGATAACACAGTCTTCTGGTCCGATAGAAGATGGAATTTCCGCCTCAAAAGCTGGGTGGTTTAGCAGTGGTTTAGTTTGGTCGTGTCGAAATGTCCACCAATTGGTGTGAGTTCGCTAACAAATTTCGTTCCGAAGGAGTCTCGAGTAAAGAATTCTTGATCCGTCACCGTCAAGTCTTTGACTGCTTTATTTTCATTTTGTAAAGATATTGGTCGTTTAAGTCTTCCTTCGTTAATTTGAATCGTTCAGGATTTCACTCACATTTTAGATTTGGCAAGACAACTCTGCTGCAGCTGACGTATCATTAGACCATACTACTCAAACCTCACTGAGAGGACAACTGGGTGTGTCCATCGTCGTCTAGAGTTACCTTAATTTGATGAAGCAATGCGGTTATCTCTCAAAGATCGTAGTGTCACTTCATTCATTTATTTGTTCCTTTTCAATTTGTCTTCAATCGATGGCGAAGCAGAGGTCTGTGTCGATATTGAGCTTTGCAGCCTAATGCTAAGTTTAGAGGTTGAATTTTGTTCCGCTGTTCCCTCTTCGGCGGCGACGAAGTGTTAAATCATTTTTGTTTCGTAATGTGGGGAATTCTAATCTCATGCCCATGACAGAAGAAACTTCAGGTGGAGAGTTGGCATTTCTTCTATTTGGCTGTTACTGTGTTCTCAAATAAGAGAGACGTAGTCGCAGGCGTCTTTCTTAACTTCTCCAAATTTGAATTGTGTTCTCAAATAAGAGAGACGTAGTCGCAGGCGTCCTTCCAAACTTCTCGATGAGTACAGTGCCGTATTATACGAAGGCTGTCTGCAAGGTCTTGTTAGCCGGTAGTGAGGTGCCTTTCTAGGAGTTTCTTAATGGCAGTGTCGTGATGCCGTCTCATAAACTTGATGTGGGACATCAACCAGAACAAAAATAGCGAGGACCCGATCATTTTTAATATAAAGTTAAAAACAACATTTCTCATAGTATTTTGTACGCATCTCATTTTTGTTTTAGATATTTCTACGCAGAACTTCAAAAATAAGCTAGGGCAGTAAAGACTTCTTGTTCTGCTGGATCATTGATTTTGTAATTATTTGAATATCCTCCGATACATGAGAACAAGTATCCTGGCAACAAGGCTCGGCTTTAGCGCATCATGATACCAAACTCTTATTTAAGTGGTATTTATTATTAACATCCTTAATGTCGCTATACTTCTGGGTGATGTCATATAAATTAGTACCAGCTTGAAAATTTGTACCTCAGTGTAACCGTTTGTAAAATTTAGCGTTACGAACAACGGCAAGAGAGTGCCGGAGAGAACGGGGGCCTCTGGAGCGGTCTCGCTGGAGTACCTAAAGCACTACGGCAGCTTTGTGCTGTGACACAGTTGCGTTCCTCCCTCAGCAGACACCTCTTTTGGATTGTACGAAAATTATCTAGCAAATAATGTTAGCAAAAATTAGCTAGGCTTCAAAGGGTTGATCTATGTTCCATAGTCACGAATAAATTTCAAGGTTTGAGATAAGATTTCTATGGTGGTCTTTTCGAAATCTCGAGTTGCTGCTTAATTAGCGCATCAAACTTAATAGTTTCTCCCTCGATTCTGAAACCGAAGGAATTTTTATCTTATTATAAAACCGCCTGAACTTTTCCTTGTCTTGATGGCCTAAGGAAGCCATCATAAAACGGTTACCTGAGGTCTGTGCTAATCAACTGCTTTATCTTGGCAGTTCTCAGGAATAGAAGCACTCATTACATATTCATTCTAACGTAGGGCTGTAAATTCTACAAAGTAGAATTTCATGATCTCGTCTTTTGTAAATCACGTATCTCTTCTCGAGTAGGTATTGGGATTTCATCGGTAAGATCGTACCACATTGATGCCTTGGCGCTCGTGGACGCATGCCGTAGCACAGCCAGCTTCGGGGTCAGGTTCACTAGTCTTGCTATAGGTTTTCTAGTGTCGCTTTCACAGAGATATTCCAGCATGTGTGCCAGTTACTTTCCCTATTGGTCCTTTTGTTGTCGGTTGTCTGCGAGCTGATCTTGGGGACTTGATGAAAACTTTATGTAAAGTTATGAAGGTTAGTCCGCTTATGATTGGTTTCTTTATCTCATTTTTACTGTGCTGTTCTGTCGAGTATGACTGGTGGTGTAGCTACTAATATAGTGCAGGCACTTCCAAGCCGAGAAAGTGTTTAGAAATCGATCAACTATGCTAGGAAACGGCTGCAAGTAGAATCCTGTAGTCCAGGTCCAGTGTATTGTATTGGTTTTTGCCAAGTGCAGCATTCACTGCAGAAAGCTTACGTTTTGCTAATCTCAAGTTCCTCATTTAAATTTAGTCTCATAACTTTGTATTCAAATCGTAAAATTGGCGAGATGTTTGATCTTCGCTTTTGAGATGTCCAATGTTCTCTAATGATTTAATAAATAAATGAAACTTTTAAATCTTACGAGTTAGTTTCATCCCGCGCAGGACGTTTTTTGGTCGCAGCACCTTTTGGACTCGATGCTCCTTCGAGGTGTCAGCCTTGGGCGTCTCCCATAGGGCTGCAGAAAACGGTTCTCCTGAAGCCAGGGGAGGGAGCTTGGCGACTTAAGCACGTCCGCTGCCGTCATGAAAGTTAGGTTCGCTATTTAAGATATGCAATATAAACACCTAAATGACAGTCGAGCTGACAGTGCCGAAATATCTCGTCACGCGCAGGTGTGTCAAGTGGCAGCAAACGTGTCAAGGGCAGCTCTGTGCGGTCTGACGCGGGTAATAGCGGGTCAGACGCGCCTAGGGGTATATATATTTGTTAGTACGCCAAGGTTACATATGTTTTTTATCTAACCATTTATTCACGCACTGGAGGAATTGGATAAAAGGAAATTCACGGATCCAGATTCTCAGGGACGCATTCCTGATGATCGAGAGATTTTGCCGAAGACCAATGCCGTCAGAGATAAATTTCGCAGGCTCCCGAGTAGAGGTAATGAAGGAATTAGGTTAGGTTTCAATTCGGTGAAGCTTTCTGGTTTGAAGTTAGACAAACTTCCTTCATGTTCGCTTTTTCTCTTTACTCGGAAGAACGGGTTTCATCGTTGAATTATTCAAATATGGGGCGTTCTTTTACCGCACTGAATGTTCGAGTGTTGACTTACAAGCAAAGCATTGCATAACAGGGGAATGAATTGTTGGATTGGTGTACCCGTGTCCCAATAAGCGGGGAACGTGTTGAAGAATCACTTCTACCACTTGTGGTCACCGACTGCCAGCCTTGCCACTCCGCGGGTACTTGCTACAGGAGTACAAGGATGATGTTATATGTGGTAACTGACGTTTTACCTGCGACGGTGCTAGTTTTCTGGAGGTAAAATGAGCCATTGTTGGTGCAAACCGCAGTGAAAGTGTTCTAGTGTTTGCATCCATTCGCTTCTTCAGCCCAGGCATCTAGTATGGTAGATAGTATTCGATCTCCTGGACAGTACTGCACCTTGTGAGGTAAAGTAACTCTATTAATTAAAACACGTTTTACCGTTGGGTTTTCAATGCCTTACAACTACTGACGCGAGAGGAATGTGTGATCTAAGCTTCCTTTTCCAAGGGAAGCACTCCGTGGTTGCGTGGAAATCAGTGCCTGAGCTGGGAGTCGAACCCTACTTCCCACCTGCGAGGCCTTCACGCTAATCAGTGTGCCATGGAGCCCGAGCGCTGGATGTGATGAATAATTCCAATAGAGGCAAGGCATTCTCTATTTACAATATAGAATTTCATCTAGTTTGAGGTGAAACGGAAGTTCAATTCCTTTATTCTACCTTGATTATTATCAGACTATGTGGCATTTGTGAAAAACATAGAAGTCGTAGCAAAAAAAATTATGAATACCTCGGGTTCAATATCAGTGTTTGAAGGAATATTTAGAAGTAACTTTGAGACATCTCTGCATCGCTAGAAAATTGCTAGTTTCATTTTCCCCTCAAATTATGCGGAGAATGTCCGTGGCCGCGGTCGTCGCGTCCGCAGGCTCGTCGTCGATTTCACGGATCGAGTGAATGCAGCGCCGGCCTTCACGGGATCATGTGGTCAGAGGCGCAAAGCTTTGGACAATTTACGTCAGATTATTTGACAACTTGCGCGGCAGGACAAGATCCCTGTGTTTTATCAATAACTTGCTTTATTCGCTATGAGAATTTGCTTGTGTGTCATTTGTCGGTCGGTACATAAATGGGGGTCAAATTTTGAAGTTGTATCGTGTTTTGTCTGGCGTGCCTCACAGAAACATTGATTGCGATACTCAGTTGAGTTTTAGCGACATCGCGCTCACTTGATTTGTAAGGAAAATTATAATAAAATCTAGCTAACAGGTGAGTTGTAACGCACACAGAAGAGCAGTGCTGTAGGGTCTGAATAAGTAGGGAGCGAAGGCTGTTTGTCTGCTGTAACTCCTGGCTTCATACCAGTTCAATTCAGTTTTTAAATGCTAACTTCCTTCATCACCGCAGAAACAACGTACCGTCACGAAATCGTCCTGACGCATTCGTCTTTAGACTGCAAAGCTCAAATTACGAGACAATTACGGATTCAGTAGCATCACTTCCGCTCATTGCGGTTCGTCACACTGGCTAAATTTTTCCCCTCAATGTCTGATGTAATCACTACACGGCGTCCAGCCAAAAGTTCCAGTTCCGGGAAAAAATTTGGACTCAGTTAAATGTGTACCTAGTAGTTCGCGCTGTATGACGTGAAACCACTGTAGCGAAGGAACTGGTAGCCTCTCTCCGGACGAGTAGTAGTAGTAGTAGTAGTAGTAGTAGTAGTAGTAGTAGTACTAGTAGTAGTAAAGATAGCAGCGCTTCAGTGACGCAGACTACCTCGCACCGGAAGAGAAGGGTCCATTTAGTATGGACTTAGAAGAACGAGGAATCTATGCGCAAAGTGTGTTCCCACACAAAATCCCCTGGTCATAGAAAGAGCAAGTTAAGAAGGAAGATGAAGAAAACATAAGGAATCATCAGTGCAGAAAGCATATGAATGGAAAGAAGCAAAGTGGACACGAAAGTTGAAGTCCCGAAGGTCTAGCCATAGCTGATTAACCTTACAATGTCTTCCTGGCGATACCAGTCCCCATAGCATAAGGTAGACACACCTAACTATCCTAACCCTATTGCATATGGCCTATCGTATCTAAACCACCTAAGGGGACAGGGGTCTCCAGACCTGCTTAATAGAATTGGATGCTCTCTTAAACTAAAGTGAGTATACTTGATAATTAAACTGTCTTCCGTTATAAGACTAAACAATTAACTACTCGTGAATATACAGTGAGAAATTCATTACATAGTTATAGAAAACTTAGTGGTAGGCAAAACGTCGTGCTCAACACTGCCCCTCTTTACGGTGATAAATGCTGTTATAATGCAAAGGTGAGCAACCGCAACGGCTTGGAGGTGTTAACCAGCTTCGACGAATCAGCGTCGAGCAAACATTAGGCTACCGTACGACGCTTCTCCCTCTGTGAGAAGCTCGCCCGGGGAGTAATACGAAGTCTTCACCGCAGTTGTGACTTGCCGGCACTCTGAGTTGTACGTGCATCTGCTGGAATAATGGGCACACACCGCTAGTGGCTGAAGTAGCAGCGATGTGCTCTTAAATAGGGTATTAATGTGGGACGATTCTGAAGGAATGGTTTGATTGCTAAACGCTATTTAAGTGGTGTTGAACTACTTCTTGGTTTAAACAGTCCGCGAAATTTCCAACTTGGCAAGAGTGAGTTGCGACGAATATTATCCGTTTTGAAAATGCTACAAATGTTGAAACGTTTTTTCTCTTTACTCTTATCGTGGTGGATCATCACGCAAGTTTGGTCCATCCAAAGTTCCTTCGCCGCAATCCAAACTTTCGTGGAAAACCCCCTCGACAAAGGTCAGTGTTTCAACCATTCAATTATTTTGCATTGAATAGTTCGAGAATGGTAACATTTCAATAACAGAGACAACTTACCGATTTCTTCTCTCTCTAATAAGCGTTTGTGACACTTTTTTCCTTCTTATTTTTAACGGGTGTCTAGTTTTAAAGTTCCACAAAGAACCGTACATCAATGTGGTAACTTTTTGCTTTCTTGTATTCCTATTTGCATTTTTCGTAGTATTTATAGCAGGGTTGTAATTCTTCCCATTTTGAGGGTAAGCATTGCTCAGTACAAAACCATGGATCATTGCATATTCTGTAATATTTGTGTTCGCGTAATCATCCCCTGTGTAAAACCATCACCGACTGTTCGAATAAATATATAAATGTATACCTCAGTATTGAAACTGTGATGCACGTTAAATATCCAAATATCCAGTAGGTTTTAACGGAGCGAATTAAAATCCCAAAATTATTTTGATCCAACAAATGGCTCGTTTCGAACTCGTGAGTTCTTTTTCCTTACTGAAGAATGTGAAGTCGCTTTGCACATGAAAGCATTCGACCGTAATTCAGACGTTGGGCTTGGAGACACGCGTTGCACTCTGGCCAATTTGTCTCCTGAATGTAAACAAGGTCGAACGGAAATGAATAACAGGTTTTTAGATTAGTCACACTTTTTTCGTCATTCACGATGAATTTTAGTTTCGTTTTTTTTAATGAAAATTTCAAGCTTATTGACATCCGTAGAGTATCATGGATCATACGGATAATTTGGCTGTGAGCGTTTTACCGCTACTCATTAAACTCTTAGCCTTTACCAAGCACGAGCAGGCACCCCAATGTTCCTACGACTGACAGATGGCGCATAAGGAATATGGCGGAGTGTGCGGTGGTAAAGGGTTTTAACTTCATTGCAAGTAGCTTCGAGTCATCGTTGTAAATGTTCTTCATTTGGTAGGATGGACAAATATTGCCAGAAGCTGACTTGCAGAATGGCGTGAGCACGAAGTCGTCGTGTGTTCTACAAACCTGTGTTCAGTGTTCAACATCCGCTGATGATACGCAGGTTGGGCTTCCCCAAGGCAGAGTTTAGTCTCGGCACAATTGGTGGGACTTAAACGGTCGGATGTTTACGATTAGTGTCTTGAGCATGCATGCAGAGGAAACTGATAAACGTGTGTTGAGAAAAGTCTGCTTTCTACTCAAAGTCAATAGAACTGTTTTTAAGTTGCGCGTAGATAATTTAATCTGTAGCTATGGAGGTAAAAAATATAATTTGAAAGATATTAAATATAGTCAAAAGAAGTTATTTCATTATTAATGGATTTCTCAGTGACGAAAAAAGTACAGACTGTAAATTGGAGAATCAATTTCTTATCATTATGAAAAAGACTACAGTTACACTGCCGTTTGACAATGTCCGTCAGTTTTATTTCCGTTGTTGATATACCTGCATTCGTTAACTCAGCAGTAATGAAGAAAATTCACGAGAGAAACAATATGGAGTTCTTGCTCATTCATCCGCTGGTTCTAACAAATTTCAGCATCTCATTACCAAATGTATTTCGTTCACTGATTTACATTTGGAATTGAATTACCCATGCGGAACCCGAACACTCAGTTGTACTCTCGTCTTCAGTCATCGTCCATGACTCGGAAGATATTTAAATTCTGCAGGATTGTAAGAGCAATGGAGAAAGTAAAAGATTTGGATGGTAATTTTTGCTTAAGAAATACGAAAATTACTTTATTTTCCTACTCACGTGTTTTCAAGTTCCTATTTTAGGTTTGAATGATGTGGAATAACTTTATATGTCATGATACTCTTATGAAATGCTCAAGTGCGATTGTGCTTATTCGTACGTATAAAAAATTGGAATAGCATTCATGAATTCTTATTGCCGCATACGTACAGGTGATTTAACCTGGAAAAGCATTCACATTATAATGATATTTAGATATTTACAAAAATTGTAGTATAAAAACACTCTCACAGTACTTTTAAAGTACTGTGTACTTTACTTTACCGTACGCTTCTTGTACATCAACCTTTCTTTTACCCAATCCCGAAAATCACCGCGATAGTGAAACAGATTTTCGTTATTTTCAGTTGACGAGTGCCAGAAGTATGGCACATGTGACCAAATTTGCGTGAACACGAAGGCCGCATTTGAATGCTTCTGCGTGTGGGGGTACATGAGGAACAGGGTTGCCCAGGCGTGCGAGGCGGCGCCCTTCTCAGACCCAATGAAGCTGTTCTTCAGTCTGGGCAGCAGTGTGTACAAGGTGAGTGTACGACCAATCTTCGTTATCTGTGGTGAAACTGTTTCATCGAATGGTTATTGAGGTTGCATACAAGTTGATTTACATTGTTATTACTGATGTTTTGTTATTACCGTTGTGTTGTTATGACTACTGTATTGATATTATATCTGTATTGTTATTACATCTGTACCAGTGCAGTTGCGATGGGCAACTACAACTGATAAAATGAGCCAATTTATCTCCACGAGCATTGAGTATAATGAGTTTATTCTACCGAAACGAACCTTGTGTTAAAAGTTGCTCAACGAATTCTGAACCACACTGTGTATATTGAGTCTGCTTCCTTCTACATTTCTAAAAAACTTATTGTTTCACGAGCAGCTGAAACCGTTCATATTAGAAGCAAACAGTTTAATTTGTTCAGGAAAAGATGCCTCATTTGTTCATTTTAATAATCATTACATGGAATAAGAAATCTAAAATACGACTTTGATTTAGAAAAATTAACAAAGCAGAGCAGAAACTGCTTAACACTTTCCAATTAGCCTCCGCCAATGGTCTAGAATTCGTTCGTGAAAACTCTTGAGGTATTGAAAAAAGTATGTCTGCTGACTGAAAAGTAAGGTACCCGCTGTTAAATTTCTATCTCTGGAGAAATGGTTTATTAAAAAACAGAATTCAATCCGCAATAATATTTATTACTAATACTTTTTCTTCGGAGGCGAGTCTTATGGAAATTATTCCTTACAAAGAAAATAGTTCATAGACCGTGAACTTTCAGACGAAACAAATATTTTTAAAACATGCAGAGATATTGAGGCAAAATATATTTCCTAAGCTCCACTCTCAAAAAAAAGCTCGCTGTGACGTTTCAGCTGCAGCACGAGGGTGAGAACATGACTGAGGTGGTCGTGAAGAACGCGTCAGTCGCAGGACTGGATTTCCTTTTCTCTGAAGACAAGCTGCTCTGGGCGGACTCGGAGCGTCAGACGGTAAGACAACTAACGAAGACTCCCAGTTTTGAGCTGCAGCTCGTGGTCAATATCGATTTTTCATGGTGACGACAGGAAGAGAATTGCGTAGTGGGGTTTTAGGTGGAGTGAAATTTAAAAGAAAGAAGGGAAGTGCGGAGAAAAATTACAAGATTCAGGATTGAAGAATTAGTTTCAAAGTCTATTGGAAGTATTTAGTAAATTTTCTCCATAGAATTATTTATTTGCACACAGGGTCTCTTCTTCTGTATAACTCAGTTGAGGCGAATGGAAAACATGAAAATCTATTCAGGAAAGCACACATGCCCGCCCATTTCACATTTGGGCTTCACATCTATCACAGTTTTTTCAAGTGCCAAAGTCAATTATTCACAATTTGCAGAAAAGTTTTAGACAGTTCATGTGTTTTAAAGTAATTTCATCTCTGGGTACAAGAATTTCCAATCAATATACATCTTGAAATAGAGAGTGAGTCAGGCAAAGAGTAAGCGAGAATTTAAGCTGAGGATTATACATCTCACGAGATTTTATGTATATATTCGTATACGAAGCGCTCGTGTGAAAATGTTTTCGGGACGGGAAAACGCGGAGTTTGCAGTTCGAAGTTTAAATATCAGAGTATAAAATTTATCATCAAAATTTTAACCTTTGATTCAGAAGCTCTTGAATTCTGGGTTCTTTGCAGATGGGAGAGGGCTCCTGAAGTCGATCAGCATTTACCGAAATGAACTCTCTTAACGGTAATCATGAAGTTAAGAGAGTCAAGCGAAGTCATAGCGGAATTCAAAGGAAAGCACGGTAAAATTGTGAACCAAAAATAGGTAAACTGGAATTGGAAATCGAGAATGTTAAATCGAAATTTGAATTCAAGAATATTAAATTGGAATTTGGATTAAAAAATTTTATATTGGAGTTGGAATTCAAGGATGTTAAATTGGAATTGTGAGGTAATCGGTAATAATTATATACAATTTTTGAAGCAATTGTACAATTTTAATATGTAAGTATAATTACATCAACATGTTTTCCAAATTTATTTCATTAATTTTTTTTCCAAGTTTATCGCCGTATTCGATATGTTGAGGAACGTTTTTAAGACCAATGCTAAGGGACACTAATGAAAACTGCTCTAGCATGGTTCTTTATTAATTCATTGCTCTTGAATTTCTTTTGAGGCATCGTAGAACTGCTATTCGGAATCAGTGATTCGAGAACTATGATGAACTGAATTTTGCTTTATTCTCCATCGCCAGATTTTCTGGAGAAATCTGAGCAGCTCCAGCCAAGACGACACCGCGTTCCTGTCTCTGCCTTCCTTCTCGCATGTCACTGCCATGGCCGTTGATTGGGTCAATCTTAAACTCTTCGTCGTAGATGACGTGGGCCTCAAAATTGACGTGTTTGACTGGAATAATCACTGGAGGACAGTTTTGCTCTGGCAGCAAGTTGCCAACCCAAAAGACATCGCTCTCGATCCCAAACGAAGGTTTGTTTGCAAACTTGCGCGATATTCCTCGTAAATTTAATGCGTTCTGTCACAGGAAAATGCTGAAACGGCCGCGGAAAACTCCTTCCTTCCTGAATATTGGATGAAGCTACACTGCATGAAACTAATATTCTACACTGCACATGGAAGTAATTTCCATGTGTTCTGGGTTCCAGAATAATTAGCATATCATGGTAGACCAACTGATTCAGGTAAAAATTTTCTTTCAGTGTTATAAACCGCCCGTCCTTCCTGCTCCGCGTTGTAGATATATTTGAAGCCGCTTAGTTTTCGCGCCAGTGCACGCACGTCCACTGATCGATTGGCGACGGAGGCTCCTGGCCCTCTGCCGACCTATTCGAATGACTGTCCAAATGCAGTGTATTCGAAATGCAATACATATAATGTTGAGAAAAGCACGTCGAATATATTGTTTTCATTCGGTCGAATTTTGTTTGTATTAAACCCCACAAAATAAGTTGTATATCCAAATCGCATAGCTACCTTGGTTGAAACTACAATTCGAAGCTCTTCAAATTTCCGATTTTTCGGAAAAACGTGTGTCGTGCCAGTTACGTCATTTTGATAGATCAATATGTTGGGAAAGTTTGCAACGTTTGTTCGAGACAGTCTACAACTTTGGGTTACGGAAACATTGATTTCAGAGTAATCTTGAAATTTAAAAATGTTTTGTGAAAGTTTCAAGCGGCTATAAATTCTTTGAGGTGCGCTTTAGCATAACAATAGCATTTGTCATTGAAATATTCATGAAAAAATGGCTTGTTTTCTTGCCAGTTAGTTTAAGTAACTCACGTCGCATTCGTCAGCGAGTCCTTATGAAAGCTGGAAACTTATTCTACTTCAACTTCCTTTCACTTCCTTATGCTTGCCTTTGTTATACTTTTTGCTCAGTATATTTCAATTTTGTACGCTTTATTCGAACTTTATTCCAACTAATTTTAGTTTTAATATGATCACTAGCTGCTCGCAAAGTGGGTAGTATTCCTAGCTAGTAGACGTTAATTAATTCAAACTTACTCTGAATAAAAAATTAAGAAAACTCTGGTAACGTCTTTCATAACCTTGTTTTGAGAGTAGTTCATTATAACTAACTATTTTATTTTATTTGGTCGTGTTAATGTGCCGACTTATCTTACTCAATATAATCCACAAAAACCCACACTGCCTACAAAAATAAGCTGTTCAGATATCGCTTGTTTTTTTCATGACGTTGAGACTAGAACAGGAGCAGTTACTCGTTACTTGATCTTATCTCTACGTAGATCTTTTGTCCCGTTTGCTACTTGAATGCCGAAGTAAATGACGTACGAACTGGGCAGTCAAATTTGATTCCTATCAATTTTTAAGTACTATTTAGCTTTGAATAATGTTGAGCTGATTTTTTTTCCGCTCGTGAATCAAATGAAATGTTTAATGATAAACTTCATTTTTATAATTTTATTTTTCGTAAAACTCGTTCAAAAATATTTCCAGAATTGCTAAGAATTCTGGACACAATCAGCCAAAATTTTCAGTATTCGCAGTGAAACACTGATTCTAGTACATCAGTAAAAAGATACAACGATGCAATATTTCCAGCCACGATCGACATTTCGACACATTTTTATTCAACCAGGCAAGACATTTTTAAACTTAGCAGCCCAAACTTACAAATTCTGGAAACCTGTAGATATATCTAAAACAGATTTCTTTAATTTTATATGTAAATGGGTTTCCAGGTACATGTTCCTTGCTGCTAACGAGACCGTCATGCGAGCGGATTTGGACGGACGCAACATCGTGATGTTGGTCGAAAAATCCCACGTCTTCGTGATCTCCGGCATCGCCGTAGACAGGATACAGCAGAGAGTGTACTGGAGCTCCTACGATGACAGTGATATTGAGACCGTGTCTTACGATGGATCAGATAGGGCGCTTGTGGTCAAAGGTAATACGTAGTTGATCGAGAAGGAGTAGTGGTCGTAGGAGGAGAGGTAGTGGTAGGAGGAGTGGTAGAAGTAGTAGAAGAAGTAGCAGTAGTAGAAGTAATAGTAGTAGTAGTAGTAGTAGTAGTAGTAGAAAAATAGTTACCTTCCCTTCAGTAGCAAGGCCTATAGCATGCAGAATTGTTCGATAAGGTTTCCTAAGTGAGAGTAAATGTTTTTACACAATAGAGATTCACAATGTATCCCGAAGCTGTCATATAATAGCATCTTTTTTAGCGTACCATGAGTTGGACATGAGTGAAGCTGCAATAGTCATTCAGTAACTTGTGTCAAGTAACTTTCTGCAGTACAACACTAAACTAGTTTTTTTTCTTTATAGTGAAACTAGTTTTTCTTTATAGTTTTTCTTTATAGTTTTATATTTTCTATGTCACCTGAGACATAACCATTCATAGAAAAAGAAGTTTGATTAAGAAAATTTGGTGAAGGTTTGTACCCTCCATTGAGCTCATTTTCTCTATTAAAGGTGTGAATTTAGTATCCAATGACGAGCGAATTTTCGTATACTTGATATCGCGGTAGTAGTTTTAAAAATATTCTTCCTTATGTTAAGTTATTGATTTCTCCATGTAACTGAAGAAGTTATAGTCTAATGATGTTTTCCTCGCCAGTGCGAACCGAATTTCATTCGTATTTGAATTCATACCTGACTTTGTACGAATTTCAAATGATTTGAGGTATGCAGGGAAGGATGTTTTCAAATTGACCTGAAGGACTTAAATGAGGAATTTAATAAATCTCTTCTTATTTGAATTGTATTACTGGATTGAATTTTTTAGAGTCCTAATGGTGATGTAAACGTTACACACATAAACTAACAGTAACCAAAATGAATTGTCTCATCTGTTAAATACTCGTACAATACGCGTACGGCTGTTTTATTATTGTGTTATGCTTTGCTATGTCATTACGACATTTCAATTCCGCATTTTTCCGTGTTTGAATACATTACAATTCCAACTATAGCAATGCCTGCAGACGAGGATATCAGAAATCGTCAGAGTTTTCAACTAAAGCAACACAGCTCCATAAATTCTAGAAAAATTTTCGGGCAGCCCGGTCTGGCTGCACTGATGTGCTGCTTTTTTGGAATACTGATTTTAATCTTCTTCAAAGAGAAACAATCCGCCCTGCATTGACCCACTTTTCAATTTGCATCTGTTTAGTAGATATATTGATCGCATATATTGTTTACGTAAACGTACTGAAAAAACGTTTCTGCTTCACGCTGCGTATTTTGAGGTATATATATTCTCGTTATTTTAACAAATCATCTAATGAGCAGGCTCAAAAAGTGAGTTGTCTCCAAAAGCCCTGACCATGTTCGAGCGACACCTCTACTGGACCGACGGGTCGCAGGACCCTCTGCCCGCCGTGCTCACGGTCGACAAGTTCGCCTCCAGCCCCGACAAAATCGCACAAGTCTACGGCGTCAGCACGCCCGAGTCAACGGATGAAATCCCTAAGAAATCTGGTTCTTCGACGCACATCGTCGCTGTACACGAGCTAATTCAAACAGAGGGTACAGCTTTGTGTTAGGAGAGGGTTATTGTGTTGGTTTCTTGGGTATTTTGCAGGCCGCAGTAGTTTCCTAGGTCTTGAAAAATTTTTTGCAGACTTATTTGAAGTGTTTGAAGTCAATGGTATGAAGCTAGGTGTACCTGCGTGTACCTTCAACTTCTTATTTTCCGAGGGCAGTGAGTACATACCAGTAAGTATTTTTTACAGTGTGGCTGGTAAAATCATTAGAAACATAATATTGTTTGATTTTGCCGTTTTTCATTTCTTACCGAATCTCTGAAGTAAATATGTTTTGATGAACTAGCGGAATAGTAGCGGGTGGAAAATTAGTTATTTTTTTAACTTAATTAAAATTATGCTGTTAGGTTTTACTTAATGAAACCATTCCCTTGCTGTCCATAGCCGTAAACCGGTGTCGTCCGAACAACGGCGGATGCGATCACCTGTGCCTGCTCTCCACGCTGGACGCTGGCTACCGCTGCGCCTGCGACGTGGGCTACGCGCTTGCAGACGACGGAAAAACGTGCTCTCGTGAGTGTCGTAGCAGACGACGAGGGGACTAAAGACTTGTGGGAGTTGGTGTAACAAAAGACGTGGAAACTGAACACGTGATGTCACAGATGACGGTAAAACTTACATTCGTGAGTGTTGTAGCAGACGACCGGAAGATGATCGCAGGCATATATTTGTGGCTTTCAGTCATCGCACCATCGTCAAGGGAGGCTGCCGAGATCAAATTTATATTTTCTTTTTGATTCTTAAATCTTACATGAAGTTTGATGTTCTACTTCATCACTTATATAATGATAAATTAACACTTTTCCTGCTATGATCCTATTTCATAGAGGCTAAATGACCCACTAGCTGGTCACATCGTACGGTACGAAACAAGCCACAATTTACTCAAAGCTGCATTTTTCACATCGCACTGAAAGCCATGCCTATGCCTGTTGACCTAACTGAACTAGCGGTTTTCTTTTCCAGGAATTGAAGAATTCCTCTTGTACTCGCTGAGGAAGGTGGTCACAGGCACCGCCCTGCAGCCCCTGGGGACCAACTCGACGGCCGGCGACGTCCCCATGAGCCCCGTGGCCGTGTCTGGGATGGACGTCATCGGGATTGACTTCGACGCCCACAGCGATGTCGTCTACTTCGCTGATCTGACGGCCAACGAAATCTACAGGGCTGACAGAAGTGGCAAATGTGAATGACTCTCCCCATTAATTTAAAGCTAGGCTCACTTTTATCTGGCTTATAGTCTTGCTAGCTTTGTCTGCTTTATGGCCGTGCTAGTTTTGTCTCACCTATGGTCGTGCTAGCTTTGTCTCACCTATGGCCGTGCTAGCTTTGTCTCACTTATGGCCGTGCTAGCTTTGCCTCACCTATGGCCGTGCTATCTTTGTCTCTATAGCCGTGCTAGCTTTTTCTCATCTATGGCCGTGCTAGTTTTGTCTCTATAGCCGTGCTAGCTTTGTCTCACCTATGGCCGTACTAGCTTTGTCTCACCTATGGCCGTGCTAGCTTTGTCTCACCTATGGCCGTGCTAGCTTTGTCTCACCTATTGCAGTGCTTTGCTCCCCTATGGCCGTACTTTATTTTGTTCATTCTGTTTCTCCTATTGCCGTGCGTTATCTTCTTTCACCTATAGTGGCGAATTGTTCTGTATTCTTAAATTTTATTAGCTTGATTTAACACTTCAATGTACCGTGTATTATGTATGATACAACTAGCAATTCAGTTAATTAAATGGGAAAATTTGCAATCGAATTTGATCTATGGGTTTACTGGCTTATTATCATGTAGAATTACTCTTAAAATATTTTTTTTGTCTTGCAGATGAATGCATGCATTTAAGGGTTAAATTATTTGATCATAATTTCGGAGTCATTATTAGGTCCATAAACTGTGTCACCTACTATCAACAACTTCATGCATTTTTCTAGTATTTGTGTGAATTCCTCCCTTTACACAAGAAATTTGCTCTTATAACACAGAAATTTTCCTCCCACAACGCAAAATTTTTTCTCACCCTGCTGAGGGAGTTCACTTTTTTTGGTTCAGTTTCAAGGGCGCTAGACGTCATTTAATGGATACATGTACAGGGTGCCTCATAAGAATTACCCCTTTTTGCAATTCAGTTAAAAGATTAGAACGTAGACCAGTGCACATAAATATTTGAAGTGCGCTTGGCGGCGGTTTTATGAAGGCCCGTGTTTTGTTAGGTTCACCTTCAAGCGAAACACCAAGCAAAACGTGATCAAATTCCACACATAGGCAAAACGTGATCAAATTCCTGTCCTGAAAACTGCTAGAGTAATTAAGAGCGACACAGCAAAAAAGCGGAATGTGTCCTGTAAAACTATGTACATATTATGGAAACGATATGTAGATAAGAACACAACCACCAGCGCCCATTCCCGGACGAAAACGTTCTATTCATTCTGAAAAAGTTATGCAAGTGGTCAAGCAGAGAGTCGTACGAAATTCTCGCAGAAGCAGGGTAAAATTAGCGAGACAGCTTAGCATGTCACGCTGATCTACGCACAGTATAAGTAAGCATGACTTAGGGTTAAGCATCAACAAAAAGCAACGCAAACAATTATATTCAGCAGATATTAAGAAAAAGACAGCATGACGGGGGCAAAATTATGTTGGCCGAGATCCAGCAGGCCGTTGACACTGTTCTCTTCTTGTCAGACTAAATCTTCACAGCGGAGGTTGCCCTGAACTCTCAGAATAATATAATTTATACTCGTGATGCCGGGGACTTGATTGAAGATCATTGTACCTATTTCGTCAGCATCACCCCAGCTGGAGTGATGGTGTGGGCTTCAGTTGATGGTGTGGGCCTCAGTTGATAGTGTGGGCCTCAGTTGATGGTGTGGGCCTCAGTTGATGGTGTGGGCCTCAGTTGATGGTGTGGGCCTCAGTTGATGGTGTGGGCCTCAGTTGATGGTGTGGGCCTCAGTTGATGGTGCGGGCCTCAGTTGATGGTGTGGGCCTCAGTCGCACCAGTTGGATCCAAGTCTCCTCAGGTGGCTATCCTGAAGGGAGTACAAGTGAACACTCAATTTTTCATTGAATCGTTGGCAGAAAATGCGTTTCCCTGAATTTTTGATACCGATTTCTTCTTCACCAAAGAGGGGGCCCTATCATGTGTATTGAATTTGACCCAGTAGTGGGGCAAGGATTTTTTCAGCAAGTTTTGGGACAGGCACATTGAGTAATCTAGATATCAATTCAATGGACTTTGCTATCTGATTCATTTTATAGACTGATGTCTTTACAAAATCTTACTTAAGTATGGCTGCTCTGAAAGATGCCCTTCAGAATTCATGGTCTGCTCTGGATGAGGTAGCAGTGCGGGATTCCTGCCACTCTGGTGCACGTCATCGGTATCTCGTTGACGATGTGATAGGAGGCTATTTTGAAATAAGATTAGTGTAACGTACTAAAAAATGCATTCAAAGCCAAATTCCATTGTCCTATATTTTCTTGAAATTGACTTACAATAAATATTCAAAAGGTGAATCTCTATGGGCTACTCTTTAAATAAATCTGAGAGTAGGTTCAGGCCATTTACGCTTTTGTAGAAATTTTCTGCACCATGCTTAAGGCTGACGTCTTGAACAAATATACAAGCTAAGCAGACTTACAATATGGTCATTCCTGTACATAAATCATTCTATCGTAGTCTCCCTAAAGTCAGCACACATTGGCAGACTCTCCCTCCTAATGACAAACTCCCAATTCTACTCAAATTGTTCTGTGCAGATGGTGAAAAAGTTCCGTCGCCGCCCCGAGGATCTAAGTCCAGAATAGAGGCCTTAGCGCTGGACTGGGTGGCCCAGAATTTGTACGTGGTGGATGCTGGCTTGCGGTCCATCTGGGTGATCGGACCGAACGACGGGCGGGACCATCTCACGCTTTTCAGGAATCTTTCTCATCCCCGCGGGATTGCACTGCATCCCAATAAAGGGTAAGTGTCTCACGCTCTCAAGTAGCTGACTTCTATTGGGTTACAGTCGGTCGGATTGTGGGGTTGTACGGTGCCCCAATAGAGGGTTCAGTGCCTCACGTTTTCAAGCAGTTGTTCTCACAAGGTGATGCAAAAGTCCGGTACAAATACTTTTTATTATTAAGTACATAGAAAATAAATAAAATAATACAGAATTTAGTTTGACAGGTTTACAATAGTCCTAAGATAACATGTGTAAAGTTTCATCCAATAAATCCTCCTCTCCCCTTCACTAC
>VOMN01065589.1:0-26070 GCA_014899125.1 Orchestia grillus
CGGCCGCTACATTTCAAAGTAGCGCTGCCCAGCTCTGCTTATGACGCAGGGTGATACTTAAAGAACTTTCTTGACGCGTCAGGTTCACAGGCAGTGCATCAAGTATTTGAGGATTCAACGTCTTCGTCGGATGCGCGGCAGCCAGAGAATTTATAGACCTTAATGAAAGCCCCTGCAGATGTCTGCCCCATCTCAAGTTCGAGTTCAAGTTTTAGCTGTGAATTAAGAAACACTAAAAAATATCAGGACCGTTTTTCCACTTTCTTACATTGTAGTATGAAATAGTTAACATATATAATAAAAAAAATATTATCCAACATATTACTTGCAGGGAAAAAGTAATGCAGTGCAAGAAGGCTGCATTAGTCTTTCTTTTGCGCAGGCTCAATTGTAAGAGCTTCCTGTTAAGAAGGCCCCTAGCTAGGTTTCAGACGTGCGCTGATTCCATATTCATGTCGTCACAGAGTGCTTCCCACGGGGAAGAAAGATGAAGCCCCACGTCTGTCATTGCTTTCGGGTCTTCTTTGAGCAATTAGGTCAAAACATTCAAAACTCATCATGAAGCGCACATATCATTTTATTGGAGATAAATTTTTTTTTCTTTAGAGGCTTGACGGTATTTCAAATCGGCTCTGGCCTGATAGGCAGCCATGCACACAGTCGCGAAAGAATTTCATCACAAGCAGCAGTCGCCTGCACACGAGTGCAGTTCCTCCCCAAGGATTGTCAATAGACACCACTTTTGAAAGGATTGCAACGTGACGCTGAAGTGTCTCCTAGGATCACTGTTAAATACAATTTCCAGCGTGTCATCCAGAATTGAGAAAAACTCAATAGGTTCAAATTGTGAATGATGGGCGACTGGATAGAAAAATACGATGAGCTTGGCAAGTATGTACCTGAGGTATGCCCAGTCGGGAACGGTGCCTGAGCACCTCATTCATCTTAATGTGGCGTCGGAGTATTGCCCTTAAGACGGGGAGACCAAGCCCCACAGTGCCCGCTGCACCGAGGTGTACAAGGGGGTACCGGCTCGGCCGGGGATAACCGTCATTGCGTCTTGTCAGTAATGTTACAACATAAACGTATTCTGTTGTGTATTAACTTGGTGGGAATAATGGTTTTATTTACTCAATGGTTTATCAGTTAATTTTTTGTCTCCTGCGACTTCGAAAGAGACAAATCTGACAGAAATTTCTCAGGCAGTCTATTATTCCTAAAAGATTAGGCTGGAACTAATCACTATGTTATCATCACTATGTATCACTTAACTGTACGACCAGCCCCTACATCATTAGCCTTTTGATATTTAGCATACGAAGCAAACGGATTGCAAAAAGGTCTCGCATATACAAAACAAGTGGAAACAAAAACATTACTTAGCAAAAATACTTTATTCCATAAATACTTCCCGCTTCGATTTGCAGCATTTCCGTACATTATAAACCGTAACCCAGTCTAATAAGCCACCGTACAAGGAGTAAAAAACCTAGAATGTAGCTGCCTTTTTGTCAAACGGGGTTTATGTTAATATCCGCGACTGAAATATACATCATGCAACAGAAGCGATGAAGAGCTAGAGTATGGAATAAGTTGTGCATATTATACATATTTCTTGGTAGCAAAGAAGCTCCTTTTTTCCACGTTTACTTGCATCCAAAGATCAGTTTGCACAAACATCGAATGTAAATCAATTAGCATAAATTGATTTTCATTCAGCCCAAGTTGATTAAGAAAAAGTAAGTACATACTTCCCTGAGCGGAAATTCTAAAAACCCAAATACTGCCAAGTAGATTGCTGACTAGTGACGTAGACACACAGATGTGAAAACTTTTATTTACCAGGATGAGGTGGACATGAACACACGTTTCATTCCAACAGTTAACCAGGTCTCAAATCATGCCGGATCTTCTCACTCAGACTGCAGCATTTTTACCATCTGGATTCCTGATTTCAGAGAGACGGGCAACTAAATTTGCTGACACATAAATCCATTAGTGCCAGAGCACGTGTCAATCAGACAGGATGTTACAAGGGCTTGTCTGGCGTCAATAAACGTTTACGACAGGCACTGAGTGATAACAAACAACAGAGCACGAAAAAGGCATAAAAGGCAGAGTACGATGTGGGCATAAAAGTCCACATGAACGCATAAAATATCAATAACAAAACAGGTGATAGGACATATTTACAATCAGATAGATGGCTACGCTAAATTTAAATAACTTTGTGAGTCATTTTCACATATTAAAACTAATTTGCAAAAGCCTTTCTCTAAGAGAAATAGTTAACAATAAGTCGACACGTGAGAATTATAACAGTTTTACTTGAAACATTACTATTCCAGTCGTCAGAAACCCTATCATTTCTAAGGAGCACTACTAAAGTCTAAACTGCAAAACATTAAAGTTTTTTAGTTAACTTTGGGCATCAGAAATATCTCTACAACCCTACAGAAGACGTGCGTACACATCCACACGGGTCCATCAGAATAGAGCCCACGAAAAGCGTACGGACCACAAGCACAGAAGATCGAGCAAGACGAAAGGATGAGAATATGAGATGCATCTGAGATCTTCATGTGGCGCACAAGTCGAGAGTTAAACTTCAGTTCAGAAGAAAGGTCAGATGCAAGTAGAAATAAGAGTACACCTCGTGAACCTGAAGAGCAAAAAAAAACATTAATCACATACAACTTTATAGAGATTACAAGGATAAAGGTTTATCAAAGTGACCAGCAGGGTAAACCAAGACTGTGCAGTGAAATTGAAGTCACCAACCCGCCACATACAAACATAAATGACGCGCTACCTCAATGCTCTCTACAAATCTAACACTTGTAATGTCCTATCAGGAGTCGTAGGACAGCTCTGATCTGCAGGTACGCCAGCCGCAAAGATTAGATTAAATTAATAGTTAATTTAAAACTCCCCGCCAACGTGAAATATGATCCAAGGAGAGCAAAAAGAAGGAACCATTTAGCACAGGCTTGGAAAAACGTGGAATGTATGCACTGGTGTGTTCCCAAACCGGATTTCCTGTGCATAGAAACAGCAAGTTAGGAAGGATGAGAAAGAAGACACAAAGATGAGATAGCAAAGAAGGCATGAAAATTGAACGAAGCCAAGTGGCACGAAAGATGGAAGTCCCGAAAGCCCAGATAAAGCTGAGGTATCCTAACAGTGCTCTCTGGGTCGCCATTCCCCATAACATAGGGTAGACAAACCGTACTAATCTAACCTTATTGCCTATCCTATGTCTTTTATTTGAAAATATCTGAGAAATAAGGTTGTAGAGGCGACTAATTCCCCGTCGAGTGTCCAGTCAATTTCAGGGAGAAAATTCATCCACAACAATCAGCTCATCAACGCAAAAACTATGGCAAGTCTCAACCAACACAGACGACACTCTCTTGGAGACTATTGGAGGTACGCTAGCACACAACAGCAATGCATGGATCAAATGAGAGCAAATGAACATTATGCAGGTTAGAACACCGAATCTCCAAGGACTGAAAGGAATGAGAATTCTTTGTGTAAAAACACATACCATGCTTAGGCCCACTATCACAAGAATCAATATGAACAATCCTGTACACCGTCATGCAGATAAAAGAATCTGAAATCTCAAGCAAAAGCAGTCTCAGCAACTTCAAAAATGAACGTCATTCTTCACACCAGCTAGTACGGACGATACATAAAAGTTTATTCGATAAAAAATCAACGTCCAGAATCCTCTTGATAAATAAAACCACGAAAACACGAAGATCACAGCCCACTCAGTTTAAACGGGTAGACCTAACAGATTTGTCAGCGGGTCTGTTAGGTTTACCAGTGCGTGCAATGCCAAAGCGAGCCGACCGGCGAGTAAGTAGTAGTAGGCGTTCCCTGAGAGCGCTTATTGCACGATGCCTGCACAGCGCAAGAAGGCAGCCACCGCCACCGGATGCGTCCAGAGCTGATAGATGAATGTAATGTTGTGTTGTTGTCTAAGTGCCGCTAGATGGTTACAGTCTAAAAGAAGGAGGGTTACTGTGTGGGGATATATCAGGCAGTTGGGACAAAGGTTCGACTGAGTGGAATCCAGTCTGTGTCTGTACGTGTTGAGTGAGGTGTGGTGACCGCAGCGAAGTCGTGTAAGGTGTTCTCTTTCCGACCTAGAGAGTTGTGTCTCTGTGCTGCTACTGTCAGGTGGGTGGTTATTGAGTATTTTGTTTGTCTTTTCTGTCTAGTGCTTGTAGTGTCAATTGTGTGTGGATGTGTTTTATAATGCTGGTGTTGTCTACGGTTGATGGTAAGTAGTAGCTCTAGAGTAGCTAGAGAGCTTCAAGACCGGCGAGTAAGTAGCTCTCTTCTATGAACGAAGGTTTGGTCTTTATGAATAAAAACTTACTGAAAACTTGAACCCCGTAGATTCTTAGCGCACTTCAGTAGTTTTCGCTTTAAGCTCATCGTTCCGTATTTTGACTCTAATCATTTTTATTTGTGCTGATGCACAGCACCTTAGTCACCGGAATAGAATAGGGAGTTGAGAATCGAGCAACTGGATCAAAAAGACCGGCTACAGTAGCAACACTACACGCTGAGAGACCTTTAATAATGCGAGACTTCCTCTCGTCCATCTCTCTAATCTCTTCTCTAATTGCAATTCTCCTCAGCTGATCATCAACATGCTTAATAACAGGGATAACGTAGGCCTCAATCCGGATAAATTATTTGCACCTGAACAGACAAAGATTGCACTGTTTGGCACAGCTTCTTCACAGTTAAGAAAAGATGTCCAAAAGCAGTCTGGGTAACTCCATCACTAGGTATCAAAAAGAAAAAAAGGCACTCAGTGCATATAAAGCATCCCCTTCCCAGAACTCTTGAGTTTTCAACAATATACTCAGAAAGGTCAAGGCACATGCAAGTCGGATGAAACCCATCAGGGCAAGGATCACAGCTAATGGCATAGGCTTCTGGGCCACGGTTACGGGCCTCAAAACTATCAACTGAAGCCTCTCGTACAGCTCCTGCAGAGGCCCACTGGTCTATGAAAAGATCGCCAGCAGTGCTAACACGACAGCTTCTAGAGCCCTTTCCCTCTGGCCATGTGGTTTAAGAGCTATAGCAGGTTGAAGGGAATAACTAGGCTTCACAAGCGAGGGAGTCTTGCTCAAGTATCCAACGGAGAACGTGCGAGAACAACACAGCTACGTCGGACCAAATGCTCAGGAGTAACAGCGAGCTCTTCATAAGTCTGTACTGATAACAGAAACTTTTTGTTTCCAAGAATCACCTATTACAGTGTGGTGAAGGGAAAAGTGAAAATTACTACTGGTATTCACAATGATAAAAATAATTGAAATGCCAGATTCGGTTGAAGACGCTCGTTATTCGATGTTTGATTATTTTAGAAAAACATGATAAAAAGAAGAAGTGCTATGCTTTTGAGAATTAAAATAAGTGTAATTTCAGGAATGAATGACACAATATTTAAGTGGAGTTCAATCTTCCTCAGCCGTTTAAGTCCTGCACACGCAGAGGAGGAAAGGGAATTCTCACTGATGTTTTCAGGCCCATAATTAACTGTTGGAGTAATCTCCGTGGATTTTTGGCTCATCTTCTATAACCTTGCAGTGAAATGTAAAAGTGAACAGTAAAAATTGCACTGAGAAACTTATTTCAAGCTCTGTCACACTCAGTGCTAGTAAAACTCAGGGGAAAAGGCGTATCAACTCTGATCTGCACTGAAAGAACAACTCTCAGCAAGCGCGCATCCTTTGCAGTGAGAAGTAATTTTTTTTAGCATCAGTTCACTGAGCGTCGTCTTGCCTCTTCATATGTCCCTCGTTGTAACTGAGCACCGTTTTAGTCTTTAACCATATCTCCTCTTAACTGAGCGTTGCTTCGCCTCTTTACTCGCCCCTCCTCTTAGCTGCACGTCGCGTCGCCTCTTTACTCGCCCTCCTCTTAACTGCATGTCGCGTTGCCTCTTTACTTGCCCCTCATCTTAACTGCATGTCGCGTCGCCTCTTTACTCGCCCCTCCTCTTAACTGCACGTCGCATTGCCACTTTACTCGCCCCTCTTCTTAACTGCACGTCGCGTCGCCTCTTTACTCGTCCCTCCTCTTAACTGCACGTCGCGTTGCCACTTTACTCGCCCCTCCTCTTAACTGCACGTCGCGTCGCCTCTTTACTCGCCCCTCCTTTTAACTGCACGTCGCGTCGCCTCTTTACTCGTCCCTCCTCTCAACTGCACGTCGCGTCGCCTCTTTACTCGCCCCTCCTCTTAACTGAGCGTTGCGTCGCTTCTTTACTCGCCCCTCCTTTTAATTAAGCGTCGTGTGAACATTCAGCATATCTCTGCATTAATCTTTTGATAAAATATACAACTACGAAAATATTCACAGTACTCAAAGTATTCAGAATACTGTAAACACAAACAGTATTTTAGTGGAGTGTATGAAGGTCTTTCAGATGAACCCATAAAAAGCGCATTGAATTCCAAAAGCATTATACAAAAATTATGAATTACACACATAGATTACTGCAAAGAAATTGATTAAATATTTGAATCCATAACTATGCGATACTAACTCGTATATTAGTCTGTAATTCAATTGTCTATTGTTCTAGTAGGATTGAGTTTCAGCGGGTCCTACGTGTTCTAGTAGGATTGAGTTCCAGCGGGTCCTACGCGTAAAACACCAGCGTCCACACAGACTTGGTGGAGTAATGCGCACAAAACTGGTACGTTAACAAAACAAAATTCAGCATAACTTGCTCTACACTTAGATGATTTAAAAAAGGAACTTAAGTTGGGTAGATGGTTAAAATTAATCTAATGGGGGTCTACAGGGCAGCAAAAAATTAATCATAGAAAATGATGCATAGCTCTTACTACTTCAGAGGAAAATATGGGATGTCCAGGGTTCATACTTAGTAAAGGGTGTCCCAGAAGGAACTGACCCTTTTGACTTGCGAATAAAGCAAAAACTATGAGCTCTAGGATATTTAAACATGTTTTATTCGAAAGAAGAACCTTTTTATGGTTTATTAGAACTGAATGATGGAAATAAAGGGCGTATAGATACACGCGTATCTATATTATGTGGAAAATTTTAAAATTGCATTGTTAAGAATTTCAAAAAACTCAGTCAAAGACAATTTTATTGGTGGCTGAGCTTTCGGCAAATATGCTCTAGCGTCTCAGAGCATAGATACGCGAGTACACTTTGTGTGTCTGATGTTTTTCAAAGTGCGTTGCCCTGATGACGCATTCTGCGGAGGAGTGCGAAAGCTCGGGCAATAAAAAAAGTAAAGTCTAGCTGAGGCTATTTAATTTATACTAATAGTTCCTATTGCTCCACTCATTGAACGGACTGTATTTGTATGAAAATTTCACGGCCTTTCTCATCAAATGACGTCGATGCGAGCGGACCTCTTTTCCTTCCAAAGAAAATAAGACCAAGAATGCCATTACACACAAACGAAACACAATGGCATGCTGAGAAGGCAACCCAGCAGGTGACAGAGCAGGGCACACGCACAACAGGAACGTCACTGACCCAACGAAGACCATCCGCAAGCGTGGACTGCTGTGCCCAGGCGCCGATATTTTGGGCGTTTCTGAGGCAGTTGAGGTAAGCGGTGTAGAGGTCGATGCGTAGCAGAGCAACACCCAGGCGCAGTTTGGTCGAGATGCTGCAGGACCACGACGAGCACAGGGACAGCTGGTGGCCGAGGACAGCCCGGACGCAGCATCTCGACATCGTCAGGAAGGATTTCTGGCTGCAATAAAGGTAGCGCTGCTCAACTCTTTATCAACCTAAAGGACCATGCAGTTCCGTTTCATAAGAAGGCTGTTAGTTTTTCGCAAAAAGTTAAATGTAGTCATTGTATGTATACATAGAATATATAGAGATAGAGCTAATTTTTCGTACGAAGTCAAATGTACCTTCATTGCCAAAACTAATAGGAGTATGAGTATGAGTAACAGTAGTGAAAGCAGCGCTTCAGCAACTCAAGACTATCTCGCACCGAAAGAGTAGGGACCATTTAGTATGGACTTAGGAGAACGGGGAATCTATGCACAGGGTGTGTTCCCACACAAGATCCCCTGCGCATAGAAACAGCAAGTTAAGAAGGAAGAGGAAGAAAAGACAAATAAGAAATAGCGAAGAAGGAATGAAAACGGAAAGAAGCAAAGTGGGCACAAAAGATAGAAGTCCCGAAGGCCTATCTAAAGCTGAGGTAGCCTAGCGGTGCACCCCTGGGGGCGCTAGTCCCCATAGCATAGGATAGACAAACCTAACTAACCTACCTCTATTGCCTATGGCCTATCCTATGCCCCCTGAGGGGAAAACTAATAGAACGTTTTTGGGTTTGCTGAGGCCTTAATTTAGCCTATTACTTCAATCTAATGCGGTTGCACTACACAACACTACCAGACAACAGGTTCCAATGTTCAATTTTCACGCATTAAATAAAAGAAAGCATGTCCGGCAATGAAACAACCACTCCAAGCGTTGGAGAATACCACAATTTTATCAACTTTAAAGCATCCGAAATGCTATGTAAAGTTAACACGTGGTCAGTGGTGAGCGTTGCACGAGATAAACGTGTCTCAAGAAATAAAAGTGCGGACCAAGTTGAAAACACGTGCGGGCCACTGCTCTCCGCACACAGGCTCTGAAGGAGCGTGTCTACTCAGCTCTTACTTCATTTAAATAATTCCGCGTCTCTTATACAAAATAGTCCTTACGTGTCTCACTTTTCAAACATAATCCTGATGCTGCATTTAAAACGTTCTTCAGAGTAGCACATAAAATCTTCTCAGGTGTCCCATTCAAAATATTCTCTAGCCTCTCATTTAATGTATTTTTTATTGTCTCAAATAAAATATCCTCTTGGTGCCTCCTGTGAGACGAGTCAGCGCAAGGGACGACTCAGTTATGAGGTGAGAAGGGTAAACCAGCGAGACCTTAAGGGCACTGCAACAACAGATGAATTGTGAGCTCCCGATCAAGTTCACAAGGCCAGAATGATGATGATTGACAACGCTTTGAATATGGTGTAAATGACATAATTCATGTCTAAAAGCCGGCAAAATTTGTGGGGACAATTTTGAAATATCCGTTATTAGTATTAGCAATGTTAATTAACTAATTTAGCATTCATTTCAAATATTGGTTTTCAGCATAGGAGCAGCATTGGTTGAATGCTTTCAAAAATCTGCAGAGACGGATTTCGTGCCATTATAAACACCAATTCACAAGTCAGAGAGCTCACCTCACTGGGTGATAAAATAAAATGCGACGTACGTACAACGGCTCAAATTGGCAAACCCTTAAGAAATCTGACACCCACGTAGGTTACTCCTACCAAACTCAGTCTATTTCTTTCGCCGGACCATCCATAATTTTTGCCTCTCAAGTATGAAAGTTGGACTGGAAAGCGAGTCGACGAGAGCTGACCTGTGCTCGATGTTGAGGGAATACTCGATGCCCCTGAGCAAGTCGTTGGTCTTCAGCAGCAGTAGCATCTGGCGGTTCACGCGTCCCAAGGCAGAGATGATCTCCGGCAGCAACTTGGAGGCGTTAGCGCTCACTTCATGTCTCTGGAAGGCCAGGCTTTGTCAACCTCTGGGGGCCCTAGGGCATTTAAAGTAACTAGACTAACTTTTTTTTTTGCGTGTGAAATTCGAGGTCGCGTCTGTTTGGTATGTTCTTGCCTCATGGCAACAGCTCCAATCACTCATTTGTGGAATACAACAGTAATAAGCACTTCCAACACTTTACTGATACCATACATGGCTAGTTTTAGCTCAAAAATTATAGAACAATTTAAATATTCTATTATCCGATCGAAACATCAAAAGAAAGAGTCCCCTCAGGGGGCTTAGGATAGGCCACAGGTAATAGGGGTAGGTTAGTTAGGTTCGTCTATCTTAAAGGTATGGGGAATAGCACCCCTTCGAGGGGCACTGTTGGGCTACCTCAGCTATTGAAAGGCGTTCGGGACTTCTATCTTACGTACCCATTTTGCTTCTTTCCGTTTTCATTCTTTCTTCACTGATAATTCTTTATCTTTTCTTCCTCTTCTTTCTTATCTTGCTATTTCTATGCGCAAGGATCTCGTGTAGAAACACACCTTTTACGTAGACTCCCCGTTCTCCTAAGTTCATGCTAGATGGTCCCTTCTCTTTCGGTGCGAGATAGTCTGAGTTACTGAAGCGCTCCTATTCTTACTACTATTTCTAAAAGAAATGGTCAATTTTCTTACTCATTACAATTGGCTCCAATACAGCAACACTGAAGTAAAGATTTGCAAACCCACATGCACTTTCTATTCAGTTTCATTTCGGACGCACACTTCTGAAGCTTTAAAGACACACAGAGGACCCCCTACAAGCTATTCACTTCGTCTATCCAGCCATTGTCCTGTTTATCTTGTCCTTGTTTACCACTAAACCACATTTTCCTCTACCTTACAACTTTATCAATAACCTGAACTCTGCATACTTGTTATTAATACGGCAGGACTAAACCGTATACAATCTACTTACTGTGGTCGACAGCTTGCGCACCTTTTCTCCTTTCATTTGTTTCCATACTAACCAAACCGCAAGCCTGAAGCTTAATTTTGTGAGCACCACACAGAAATACGCCCATTTTCTTCTTCAGTAGATTAATTGATTGATTAATATTTAGTTTTAAGCATCCTATCTACATGAAATGGGATCCCAACAGAGCGAAGAGAAAAATGGACCATTTAGTATGGACTGTAAAAAACGTGGAATCCATGCACAGATTTGTTCCCACACCGGATTCCCTACGCATCAAAACAGTAAGTTAAAAAGTAAAAGGCCGAAAAACTGAAGGAAAGATAGCCAAGAAAGTATGAAATGAAAAGAAGCAAAATGGGCACGAAATATAGAAGTCTTAAAGGCGTATCGATAACTGAGGATACCTAACATCGCTCCCCATAGCACGGGACCGACAAGCCTAACTAACCTAGCCCTACTGCCTATCCGAAGCTCCTTGAGGGGTTATGTCGATTGATATCACGAATTTAATGAATATTGACAGTACTAACAAGTATTAAGAAAAAACGCATTCAAGAACCAGAAGCGGGGTCCATCACAAAATATTATGTACAAGGAAGTCAAAAATTTTCCCCTTTTCGATAAGATGGATACAAGCATTACACGTACTACACTTGCAAACCCAGCATTGAGTGTGAGGAGCAGCCATTAGACTTGGATGCAGCCCTAGCGTGGAGGGCTTATAGACGCCCTGCTGTGGTTCATAAGCGAGTTATCGAAGGAGAGAAGGAACATTTCACTCTCACAAGCAACAGAAAAACTTTACTCCGATGAAACGAACGTATGTACAGCATATTTGGTTTAACATGCTTAAAATAAAAGACAGAGCACCTTAGCGCAGTGAGGTAAGTGGAGCCTAGTTTTCCATTCCAAAAAGAAGAATTTAAAAACAACTACATGAAATGAAAGCCCAGCACATGCCCAGTATTGTACCAGGGTCTTCCTCAAGAGAAGGCAACGAGCTGCACACTGCGCCTCAGAGCCCCAGCACGACTGACAGGCTACCATAGGTGTGCAGGAAGACTTTACTCCCTGAGGTGCGTACCTCTGTATCATCAATGGAGTGCTTATCAATGCCCTTGGTGATGCTGTCCCAGCTGCGTGCCGTCACCATGCACGCGAACAATCCCGACAGGTCCCCCACGCCTAGCTCACGTCCGTACTTCGCGATGCCGTCCACATCCTTGCCCAGGATGGACAGCCAGAACTGACTGTAGCTCTGACGGATGCTGTCGCTCACGCTCTGGAAGGCATAAGCGCATTACGAGCTGACCTACGACGCGAGTTTATGAGTACATGCGACTGTTTGCTGTAGGGCAGCCATTCTTAAAATTTCATAAACCAGGGATTTTTTATACGTGCTGACATTTTCGGCTTGATTGGATCATTTTTAACACGTTTTTTGCGATGCGCTCATAGGCGGGTCATTTGTCCCCTAGAAAAATAGCGTTGTCCCCGGAAGCGTATTACTGAGGAGCGATATATTAAACAAAGTTCAATACATGCAAATTATAATCATAATTAGCTAGTAAGTTTAAGGTCCTTTAGCTACATCAAAGGCGATCTCAAGAGGGCAAAAAGGAGCCATTTAGCAAGGACTGCATGGAACGTGGAATCTATCCACATGTGTTGTGTGTTCCCACACAGGATTCCCTGCACATAGAAACAGTATGTCAAGAAGAAATGAGAAGAAAAGATGAGAATAATCACTAGAGAAAGCATTAAAATATACAAAAATGAGCACGAAAGACAGAAGTCCCGAAGGCCTACCTGTAGCTGAGGTAACCTATCAGTGTCCCTCTCGTGTGGTCATCAATAAATGAAGAAGACGATAAGATGCAGCGCGGGACGGACAAACCACGGAAAAACAGAACAGGCACGTCCGGCCAGCCAGTGCAGAGAAATGAGACACAGAGCTGACGCGGCTGGGGGACTTTAATTTGGTGCACCTCCGCACGTGGGAACACACCCGGACATGCGCTAGAACAGAGTGATACTGACAAACTACATTTGAGGGTTTGAAACGAAATATAAAGAGATGGAATGAAATCATGATCAATGAGTACTTCTATGGACTATGATGAAAAACGACGAGTCGAAGAATCTCAGTCAATTACCCCAAGCTGTTTGCTTAGCAAACAAAATGTTACCAAACTGAACATCTTACCTGAATAAGTTTCCATTTCTATATTTATCAGAGATGCAGATACGAATATCTAACAAGTTTCCTGCGACGACGATACTTTTACACGGGTAAAAATGACAAAACGGCAGGTCAAATAGCCGGAAACGAGTTGAAACTGGAAGACTAATCACAACAAAATAAAGTTATAGCCACGTTAATTTCGATCACAAATCATCAAAGCGCGTCATCACACGAGCAAGGCGCGAGCACAGACAGAAGTGAGAGCAACATCTCAGAGATGCGAGACAGACCGCGTAGAGGCCGTGGTCCAGCAGGATGATCTGGACGCCGCCGCGAGGCTGCGCCCTCACCAGCACGTTGCCGGGGTGGGGGTCGCTGTGCACATAGCCTTGGCAGAAGATCATCTCGCTGTACAGCAGCCCTAATCGCTCCGCCACCTGCCACAGGAGCCAACACAGTTAGCTCAAAACACTACACGAGCCAACACCATCAGCAGTAAGTACTACACAATTCTCCATGCCAGCTGTAAATACTACACAACCTACGCCGCCAGTAGTGAACACAACACAACCCACCATACATATCAGCAGCAAAGAAGAAAAAGAAAGAAAAATCGGTTATTCCGAAATCAGTCACATACAGGGCAAGTACAGTGGATCAAATAAGTATTCGTAACGTACCAAATAATTTACAACTTTCGCTATTAAATATACTTCGGAAAACCTTGGAGCAGGAACAAACACATTAGGTAATGTTCAGTGAACAAGAATTTACTTGAAAATGTTTGAACAACAAAAATACGAAAACAGCTCGGCAAATAAGTTTTGTTACATAACATTTATCTATATTAATACTCGGTCACATAGCCCATATTAACTACAACCGCTTGTAGGCGATGCCTCTATGAAGAAGATACGAGGGTGTTGCACACGTTCAAAGGTATTTTCTCCCATTATTTAAGACAGAATTGTTCCAATTCAGTCAGATTTGATGGATTCCTCTTTTGAATCTTCCACTGTTTCCAAACATTTTCAGTTGAATTACGACCTGGCGAAAAGTGTGTCGGAGCACCATCACGTTGGTACCACATTCCTCTGCAGTTTGCGAAGGGATATCTTTTAGCAATACCTGTAAATAGTTCATTGAGAAAGGTCTAATAAATGCATAAAAAAAATCGTCGGCACGATTATTGACGCCTCTGCAGAGATTACTGAAATTCGTGGCGTCTTCGCACGAGTTCGGCAATCATTTTGCCGTCGCTTCTATGCATGCATCACAGCAGACGGACGGAAATGTGAACACAACACTCAATACCTAACCTTCCTTCAAGCTTTGTATTGCTCGTTCATAATAATATACTTGTTCTGACTTTGATGTCTTATTTTCCTAGACATGCTTTAACCTTTCAAGTTTCTGTAATTTTTTAACTAAGCATTTTCGGACACGTCTATATTGAGTAAAGTGTCTTCATTTCACCGAAACAAATCTTGTGTTGAAGTTAGCTCGAAGAATTCTGAAACATCCTGTATAGATTACGAATTACAAAGCGTGGTAAGGAGACGAAACGTATAGAGACGCCATACAATCCTTTTGAGAAACTTTACGAGGGCACAAAGTTGTTAGACGTCGTTACTCAAGAGTTAGACACTGAGAAAGCAGGTCGTGAGTTAGTACTTTCAGTCGCCCTTGGGCCACCTCTCTTTCTCATCGTTTGAGAAACTTTATATTGACCAGTTTAACTCATGTACGACATATTCTGAGTCCCCTCTATGAGTGCGTTGAGTGACTAGATATTCAACTTTCGTAGAAGAGTACTCGTACATGCAGACAATCCTCCATGGGCGCACGACACTATTTCCCTGGTCATTTTCCTGGGTGCGTTGAGTCGAACTACGCCGAGTCCCAACAGACCCAAGCTTTTCTTGGAAAGCTCTTGACATCGACGCGTCGCCCCAGAATCGCTATGGATTTGTGTAATAATCTTCATTTGGCCTCAATCATGATAAGTTGATAGACGTGTAGGTTCCTTTTCTATCATTTATTATTCATTTCTTGATAGTCCGTTTCCGAATTAAATTCTGTTCTGTGGAATCGTGCATCAGTCCTAACCTAGTCTAGCCGATTTGGGCGGTGATCGTGCCATTCGATGACATTCCCTGGCCCCTAAGATCACCGAATTTGTCCGTTTGTGAATTTTTCTTGAGGGGCTATCTTAAGAGTCGGGTCTACACGACTCAGCCATGAACACCGGATGAATTGAAACAAAAAATTCAAGATGAAATTCGTGGTATCCCAGCTGAGAGGTTGCACCAATCAATGAGGAGCCTCCACAGCAGACTGGAAGAATGCATACCTAGAGGAGCACGTCATCTACCTCATGTAATTCTCAAACATTGATAATTTGGATTACTGTCCTTTGACAGGCAAGTCGCAGTGGTTCAAGCGCTCTCAATAAAATTTTCTTTCTTGATTGGTTATATTATTATTGGGTTTTTCAAAAGTTTTTATTTTTTTGCGTCACTATGTATTTCAACGTTTGTTGCCTCCCCCGACTCATGGTAAGATAACGTAGAATTTTAAGAACTACACGTACGGAGTGCGTCTCCATGCCTGATGAGACAACGATGTAAAAAAATTATTTATAGCTGTAGCCATGCTCATTAACGCATACCGAATTGACTTCCTCCAAGTAGAGATTATTACTAATTTCGAATTAACTTACCAAATTACCTTCCCTCCAAAAATTGAATATAATCATTCATTTTAAATTAATTTGCTCAAATAACTTTTCACAAATTTAGAGGTAATAATTTCAAATTATTAACTTTATTTGAATAATTAGAAATAATCATTAATTTAAAATTAACCAATCGAATTAACAATCTCCGAATAATACGATAATGACTTCAAATTATGAGAGTGACATCATTGTGAAGACGTAACGAAATAAATTGTAAATATGACAGAACACGATTAACATTTTCACTATAAGACGATGAAATGTCCCCTTTCGAAGTGGAGGAAGCTCAATGAATCATTAACATGTTTTAAACAAATGAATTAATTAGGTGACACGCGACGCACAGCACTACAACTTGCCGTACGACGTTGAAACGACAAGTAAATAATGAAGAAATAATATTGTTTAATCATCACGGAGCAACGACAGCGCGACACAGCAAAGCCTGCACCACCCACGCGGAGACACACAAGAATCGGCAGAATTGAAAAAGGGGTTAGAGGGTACAGAACACCTAAATTGCACGTAATTCACCTCAAGTAGAACATAGTACGGGACGAGAATGAAGAATCCATGTACAAGGAGCTCGCACACAGGATCCCCTGCGTACAGAAACAGCAAGTTGAAGTAGACGGGGAAGAAAAAAAAAGAGAGGGATAAAGAAGGTGTGAAAGTTAAAGGAAGTAAGGTGGGCCCGTAAGATTAGTCTCGAAGGCCTATCCATACCTGAGGTAATCTAATACTGCCCTCCTACGGTCGACAGTCTCTAAAGCACACGATAGACAAACCTAACACTACTGCCAATCCAATGCCCCCCTAGGAGGCGATCGACCACAAGTGCTCAGCCAGCGTTCACCTGCTCAGGCTGTATGTGGTGGTCCTGCATGTAGAGAGGGTCGTTGACTTGGCCTCCCTCACAGAACTCCATGGTGAGCACACGCTTGCTGCTCAGCGCCCAGTGTACGGCCGGCACCTGCGACGGCGGAGGGGGGATGTAGTGAGAGTACAGCGGGAGCGCAGCAGGAGTACAGAGGGAACGCAGCGGGCGTACAGAGGGAACGCAGCGGGCGTACAGAGGGAACGAAGCGGGAGTACAGCGGGAGCGCAGCGGGAGTACAGAGGGAACGCAGCGGGAGTACAGAGGGAACGCAGCGGGAGTACAGAGGGAACGCAGCGGGAGTACAGAGGGAACGCAGCGGGAGTACAGAGGGAACGCAGCGGGAGTACAGAGGGAACGCAGCGGGAGTACAGAGGGAACGCAGCGGGAGTACAGAGGGAACGCAGCGGGAGTACAGAGGGAACGCAGCGGGAGTACAGAGGGAACGCAGCGGGAGTACAGAGGGAACGCAGCGGGAGTACAGAGGGAACGCAGCGGGAGTACAGAGGGAACGCAGCGGGAGTACAGAGGGAACGCAGCGGGAGTACAGAGGGAACGCAGCGGGAGTACAGAGGGAACGCAGCGGGAGTACAGAGGGAACGCAGCGGGAGTACAGAGGGAACGCAGCGGGAGTACAGAGGGAACGCAGCGGGAGTACAGAGGGAACGCAGCGGGAGTACAGAGGCAACACAGCGGGAGTTCAGAGGCAATACAGCGGGAGTACAGAGGGAACACAGCGGGAGTACAGAGGCAACACAGCGCGAGTACGGAGGAAAGGAAGAGACAATCTGCAAGACTCCGCATAGCTAAATACTAAACAAACAGCTTGAATTAGTTCTCTACTATTGTGTTTGATGCTTGATATAGGGACATTTTTTACTCCAAGTGTAATAGGCAAAACTCCACTGGCCTCTTGGGAGACTGGGACAAGGTCTGGGTCCATTACTGCACAGCGTCCACACTTGTGGACACCTGATGTTAATACAAGAGGATAATAAAGAAAGTATCAGAAGACAATGGTTATAAACATTTTATTGATTAAACAGTGCCTCTAGATCTTTCTACAAACATAAGTTGTACATGAAATGTATAAGTGATATGAAACCAACTCATTTTTATTTTTAGCACCTCATCACTCCAAGCCGTACTCTTCACGAAATTGAATTTATTTCATTAACCCAACAATATATTTCCTTCAAATCTTATTTCTGATGCAAATAACTTACGAAGAACTAGTTATTTAAAGTAGTAAAATTGAATAAGGGATAAACTTTATGCATTAATAGACTAAGTAATAAGTTCTCGTGAGGTTCCAGGAGTCAACGGATGGAAGCACGTGGGATTATTGATATTAGAAGGTCAACTGTGAGAACAGTGGCAACATCTACAAATTACATCGCTTTGCAGTGATGATAAATATTAGGCAAACGTAAAACTACTTCACAAACACTAATGACAGCATTGAATTTTATCCACCTCTTGTAAGAGACCTAAAATGGAATCTCACCTAGAAGTCTGATCATCCTACACTAAAATTTGCATCATGAGCAATTTTACTCAATGACAGCAGCAGATTCTTCTCAGTTCTCTCGCTCCCAAAATCTACCTGAACGCTTCTTTTGTCATTAACGGCTGCGTTAAAGCGTTAGCATTGCCATGAATGAGAAATTAGATTTTATTCGAGCGTAAGACACACTCACGGAGCTCTGGCTGTGAACAACTGCAGAGTGAGAGATGAAGCCTTTGCAATTTTTAATGAGACGTCCTTCGTAAGTCAAAGCGCTACAGAGAGAGGAAACTAGCTCGCATGAAGCGACTGCAGCACACCTTGAGCCAGTGGACGTCTGAGAACATCCGCGCCACTCGCTCTGCGTTGTGGGCCTCGTGTTCGAAGTCGAGCTCGAGCGGTAGGTTGACTTTAGTCTCCTCCACTAGCCAGTCGAAATTGAAGTCAGGGAAGAAGTAGCTCACCGCCGACACCAAGAACTGAGCAACTAGAATTTTACTCATCCAGTCCATATTGCTAATCAGAAAGTGATGGCTTAGAAGTTAAGCCACATCAAAATCTCAGAGAAAATACAAGAGAGGTATAACAATGGACTTGGACAACCTGGCATTCTACATGTACACAATTTGTTGCTAAAAATAATGTATGTGAAAAAAAGAAATTAGGAAAACAAATGTAACCAACAGTTCTAGGGAAAAAACAAGCAGAATGTAACGTGTGATGGAAAAGCAGGGCAAATGATAAAGTGAATTCCAAAAACATTTTTAAAATATATATTTTAAAATATCTTAATATTTTTGGAAGCATTACTGTGGTGTGGAGGAACAGACTTCGCGCATTTCAGTAACTTTGCCAGTAAGCACGAGCGTTGTCTACGTACATTTTATCATGTCAGAGTGCGTTGCACTTTCATACTTGGAATTCTCTTGCATGAAATTCTTCATGCCTGTTCTACACAAAAATTAATCGTGTTTCTCTATTTCAAATAATGACAGGCTTCCATGAATGTTTTTTTAACAAAAAATAAAGACAGCAATATATGCTACAAATATTTCCTTATGCTGGAGCTAAGATCAGGGCATTACACAGAACAAAATTATTTCACCAACAGAATTTATTTCTAAGAGCAACGGTAAATTCAAATGTTTTACACACGTCATACCTGGGCACATATTAAGCTTATAGTCTAACTTCATACATCAAATAGAATCATTCATATAGTTTTATTTAAAACTAAAAAAGTATAAGTAAAATGAAATGAAAACTAACCGTAACAAACGCTAGTAATAGACACTTATGTCATTATTTTTTCATATTAACAGAAGCAATTTTTTCCTCAACATTTTTTTAATCTACTTAGGAAGTACAGCAACACATTTTCACAGAAAAAATTACTCAATTCATGTGAACTCAATACACTAGCATAAAAACGAGCTGAACAAAGACAAAACTTAGAAAAAGCCACATTTTTCACCAGATAAAAACGACTTAATTCAAGCGAGTACAGCATTCTCGCATAATAAAAGCTGATGACAGACAACACCTAGGCCTCAGCGTGACCACACACCTCCATGCCCTTTATGTCGATGGTGGCGTGCTGCCGGACGCTCCTGTGCTGCACCTTGACGGCCACCCTGCGTCCGTCCGTCGTGACGGCCTCGTGCACCTGCGCCAGAGAGGCCGCCCCCACAGGCTCAGCAGAGAACCAGCTGAACAGCTCGTCCGGCTGAGGGCACGCGGGGGCATTATGTGACCAGTAGCAGCCCGTACTGAATACCTCATTGTAGTTTTACGTAGAGCGTATTCAACTCGTTATTGGCTGAAATTAATAATTTCATAAAAACTGCAATCCAGTTCTTGATTTTCCTTAACAGTCAGTTCAAGGAATGACTGAGAGCCAAATGCGCAGACAATTCAGAAGTATTTCTGATATAAGGTGTTCAACAATAGCGCTAAATCTGAATAAAACGTCTTCAGGATTAGAATGAGTTTCTCAGTTGCAAACTGCTCCATGACGAACAAGTATTTAAAAAAACATCAAAGAAAGCAAAGAGAGATACCAAGCAAGATGAAAGCATATCCTTAAATTTCACAATACAGAAATGTCCAATTCACAGTCGGCGCCTTTATGGAACACACTATAGATTTACAACACAAGATGCGGGAGACAATGACGATTTGAAAAGACGCGTAACCGTGGTGGGTACCTCAGCTTGCAGTTCCTGCCTGAGAACAGATTTGACGCTCTCCAGGTCAGACTTGGGAGCGCGGCTGTGCAGCACACGCAGCGTCCTCACGTACTCAGGGGGCAGCAGATACTCCAGAGACCCCAGGTGCTGGCCTATCTGCAACATACGTCTCGGATGAACAATAATGCTTGCATATCTGGTCGTGTCGACGTGTCAGCCAAAGGAAAAAAGTATTACTATATTCGATTTTACCGAGGTATCCGAGACCAAGACGATATAACAGTGATCTTACTTATTTGAATTAATTTTCTTTTTGACATAGAATTAGATTAGATTACTAGTTTAAAGCTCCATAGCCGCATGAAATGTGAAATCAAGGAGCGAAAAGGATAAACCATTTACTACATACTTTAGATGACGTGGAATCTATGCACAGGTCTGTCCCCACACGGGTTTCCCTGTGCATAGAAAGAGCAAGTTAAGAAAGAAGACGAAAGGATCAATAATCAGCAAAGAAGCTATGAAAATAAAAGGAAGCCAAGTGGGGACGAAAAATAGGAGTCCTGAAGGCCTAGCTAGAGCTGAGGTTGCCAAACAATGTTCGTCTGGGGACAATTAAAAGGTAACTGAATCACTAACGTTCAACTTCAAAACGTGAGGTTCTTTACCATGTATTCAAGCACTTAAAATTGTGTGATAGATAGGGGAACATTCTCAGTACAAATGAATATACTGTGCTCCCTTTAAAGGCGTAAATATTGTTTTGACACAGCCGTCACGCTGCATTACAAAAACCATGGAGCGCAGCACATCTCGCAAAATCGCGTTGACTAAAAGGAAAAATAGTTAAATTGAACCAAATTTCCTCGTAATCCTAAGCCAAGGGGAACTCTTGTAAGTGTGCGACGCCGGGTCAGATTCCGGAAGGCTTTTATTGGCTGAGACCCCACCCCACAGCGTCTAGCCCCGGCACAGCCTGATTAAAGGCTTTCACTCTGGTTTGAAATTGATGGACGACGCAAGGATCACTTTTGGGTGGGCAAGGAGGAAGTGCAGCGTGACGACTGTATCATCAAAATTATACGCTTCAAGAGACGGGACACTCGATTCATTTTATTACGAACAGCCGTCAAGCAGCATTGTAACCTTTGTTAAAATTTATATCACTGATGAAATAGATCTAGGCGGTTTCCCTGACGCATCGAGAGTCGCATAATGTGTCTCAGCAGTCTCATTCAGGTACGTTTGGATGAAAATATTGGAGGACCAAAAAGGCTTCGTGGTGATGTTTGCCGGATCAATACCCCGGGTCCAAGCGAACAATGCTGCAGTCTCTGATGTCATGTGCCCTAGGAAAGGAGTCAGGGACCACTTTCTTGATTAGCCCTGCCACGGTACGACAGTTCGCGACAGTCTGTAGTTTTGTTTGATCTTGTACATATAAAAAGGTTGGTGGCGCTACTATGCTTAGCCCAGTCCAACTAGATTTAAAAAGCATGTAATGAGGAGAAATTATAGCTTTCTGTTAGTAGGCCGGCGAATTATGCATGAGACGATGTCCGGTTTAGCCGTTGATTCTTGCAAATACAACCTAGAATACCAGGATGGTCACCAGATTTCTGTGTAACGTAATTGCGGTGTGGGCTTAATTTTCCAATTCTAAAACCCAATCCGCTGCCGCTAAAGCCACAAAATAATTTTCCTCAGAGAGCATAAGATCTTGCAAGGGCTTGAATGATAGCAAGGAAAGGTCGGGAGAAAGAGCACCGGGTCCAAAACCCAGTCATAATGAGATGCGGCTCAGGAGGTTTTCGTGAAACATTGCCTCGACCAAGACATTGGTTGTCGGTGAAATTAGTTGCCTACCGAACGCTAGGTTTAGACTTTAGAGGTTCGCTCTTCTAGTGTTGCACGGTGAGCAAACGTTCATCGCGAAAAAATGTGAAAAATAGAACGCAGTCTATAAATAGGAGTTGGATGACCGCCGGATGAATCTCCTGTCGGACGGCGTTTGGACTAAGGAAAGCTCCAGCGGGTCACTGGCTTAAACCCGGTGGAACACTGGTAGCTGGTACGGATGGGTTAGGTGAGGAATGATGGGCATTGTTTTACCCCGAAAAGGGGCTAGCCTAACCACTGCTTCTCTCAACAAGGCCCTGGAAGAGGAAATTTTACACACAGGACTGAGTTAACCAGTAAATCGGCATGGCGTCCCTGACAGAGGCTTGTGAGCAATGGCCAGGGCAAACGAAGGTCGAGAGTTATGCGGTAAAAGGGGTTGCGAAGAGATTGACCTGTGGTGTGCACGTCTAACTCCATAGCAGAGGGCTCTGGCAAGGGTGCAGGGACCACTCCTGAAAGAAGGGAAAGATCCGAGACAAGGGGTCTGTCGTGACATCGATCTCTGATGGAATGCCGATCAGGGACAAGGAAAGAATCTTGGCGTTGAGGGTTAGCATTATTTCTCTGGCTATAAGTTGCAGCATGTGACTTCGTGATAAGCTGCATCTTCGCAGCATAAAAAATATGTTGAGGTCTGTAAATATGCCTACCGTATAATGAGGAGCTAGAGGGGAAAGCCGAGCGAACGGTACCGCCAAGAATTCCTTTGCGGAAATGTGGAGAGCCGCGTGCCGTGGGGCTTAACATCCTGGAAAACCGCTAGTTGAAGGATTTGTGGGCTCGGAAGGTCGAGGCGTTTGTCTATATCGAGATGGAGGGCTCCGGTGACATGATCGAGGCCTTCATTTCCCAGTGCTCTTTGACAGACCACCATTTTATCGCTGCTGGTCACAAGAGAGGCAGTGTAATGTGTCGGTCGGTCCCTTTGCTGTTTGTCTAGACTGGTAAAGAAAAAGACTATCCCTAAGATATGGTACTGGTGCTCGACGGACAATCATTGGGCAAAACACAGGCAACAATACTTTCGAGCTGCTGTGCCGTGGGTCCTCGAGGTAGTTGCTGGATCTAAAGTAAGACCTTGCGACACAATCGCGGGCCGAGGCGAACCTGAAACGGATTTGAGTCCCAAAGGAACCCGAGTCATTCTATCTGGTAAGGTTCCAGGCAACTATTCAGGTAGCTGACCATACACCCATCCGTTGAATGATGCTCAGAAGTAAACTGATGAATTTATGGATTGGGGGAGAATCTCACATGATCCAATCGTGTAACTATGCTAGGATTTTAATTCAATCGGATTTGGCATGGTTGAGGGCGGAGGTGATCTGTGAAAAAATAGTTAGAGTGGGAGACAGCTCGAACGGGAGGATACAGAATACTTGCTTTATAGCAAGTACCTCTCAGGCAAGGTTGGAGTTCATCTTACGCGTGTCCCGGAATTTTGGTGCCAGGCTGCTCCAAACATTTCGAAGATCGTTTAAGGGAGTAAAACTTCCACTCTACTCTCGTACTTTCAGCACATCAGTTCCGTTCATGTCAAACTGCAGATGTACAAAATAGCCTTTTCTCAAAGTAGGCTATCGAGTAAGTCCTTCCGTACAAAGTCAAGTTGCTCTCCCGTGTGTTTACCGTGCCTAAAAAGGAAGGCCGCCTGTGAATGGTTATCGGCCTCGCTTTCCCGAACGCCCATTTTAGGGTTTCTCCGATCTTCACGAACCGCACGGACCTCCGCCGTGTGATTCTACAAGGGAATTGGATGGTCAAACTTCACTTCCATGACACATGCTTGCATATTCCTCTGGACAATGCGGCCAGACCGTTCATAGGGTTCCGAACAAAATGGGAAATTATATCGCTTCTGTATCCTCCCGTTCGAGCTGTCTCCCGCTCTAACTATTTTTTCACAGATCACCTCCGCCCTCAACCATGCCAAATCCGATTGAATTAAAATCCTAGCATAGTCCCGGTTGCGCTGGAAAGGCGCAACCGGGATCGTGACGGAAACAGGTGAGAGGGCCTGCGCTTACGAAAGGAATCGTCTGACGAAGAGAGGTGGTAGCACAGGTCTCACGGAGGGTCCCTTTGATGAGACCATATTACATGAGCTTAAAACGTTTAAAAAACGTGCGTAACCGTTGAGGCGTGTCGCGTCGATGCAGAGGCATACAGATAAAACCTGACGACAGCCAGAGCATAATGTCTCCCTAAATTTAGGGATCTGGGATGAGGTTCTTTTCGTAGCCTCCGCAGTTCATCAAGGGATGAGGTGGGGAACAAAAATTTTGGGCCCGGCGGAGCAATACCTCCTTTATGTTCGGAGTGGATATCTTAATCACCGACTCGTCTCAAGCTAATCGTGAGCGGCATGCTAATCCCACAAATATATCGCGGTCAAGAGATCCTGGAGAACCACATCATGAGAGGCTAGGTCAGAAAGTGTGCATGCAAAGGCTCTGTCAGCGTCAGCCGAACCCAAGACAAGTAGCGAAGATACTAGCCTTTGCAACTGAAATAAGATCATATCCGCAAGACGTAGCACGCTGTCGCCTTTCTGTCACAAAGGCGTCTTGCGGAGGATTTGTTAAGAAGGACGTGGGAGTGGGGGAATCTCCAAGTCACCAGGAGCAAGTGAAGCGCCAACCGGCTGGAGCCAGGTAAATCCCCACACAAAGGATAGGTAGGTTCCATATGGGGTTTCCCGACACAACCGCATGCACTGCCTTCCAGAAGTTGGAGTCGGTGTCGGCCTTGAGCAGGTGGTCCTCTTGAGGAAAATGGGCTGGGCTTTACATTCAACTCTGGCTGCAGTGAGAACCCGAGAATTCTAGGCTCATCTGAAGCGACCGTTCAGATTTGGCTGCTAACAGGTATTTAAACCCGCTCGAGGGCAGGGCCTTTATAGCTGCAGGCAAAGTAGCCTTCAAGGGAATAAAGTAGAAACTTTTGAAGTACCTCATGAAAACTTTCTTGGTGAGAAGGCGTTGCCAATGTAGAGACCTTTTCTTCGAGAGAAAACATGCCGAGAAAAGTTCAATGCAAACAAAATGACGGCGCTGTAGCCATATCCATCCGCATTCCCCTCATAAGCGAGAGGCGCTGGTATAGATACAATCAATCCTCAAAGACCTCTGGAGCCCCCATCCGGCCATTCATAAGTGGAGGAATCTTTCATGATTCCGAGTCTCGGGCACTATACAGAGAATCCTTAGAACTTACCTTTTGACCCTCTGGTAACTCGTTCCGCGAGGCCAAGTGGCTCCATGAACTTGAGCCTCCAGTAAAGAGTAGACCAATGTTGTGAGTGTTCAGTTTGGCTCTGATGAACTCGCCGTAAGAAAACGACTTGATCGCTTAGCTGATACCAGCTGCCCATTGGAGGTCTTCAGGAGAGCGTGGAGTAGGCTACAGCTCCAGTCTGGATCGATCGGGGTCCAAATCGACATCCAAAGAGAACGAGTTCGAGTCGAGCTAAGGAAGTAAAGGTAACATCAGAACCCTGTGCCTCGTGTGCTGAGGAAAGATCCTCCTGGGAGGGTCTGAGACTGACATTGATGAACTAAAAGCTCGAAACAAAGGGCGAAGACAGATAGAAGCTTTCGGGGAGAGGAAGTCATGTAAGCCTTTATTCTTGGCCTATTGCTGCACTCTCCTAATGAACTCAACAATCAGTGATTGGTCCATCGACGAGCCCTCATCTCCTAATTCGTAGAGGTGAAGGCATGATGCATAACATGCTGAATTCCATACTCCCTCAAATGATACGTATTTAGAGTGCCGAAAACATGAATCGCGACCATTCTTATTAGCATACTTCAAGCACTGAGCAAAAACCTTGAGTGAAGTTATTTGTAACGCTAAAACCCTTTGTACCAAAGGAGAAAGGCAGTACTAACTTATTTTTTGGACTTTGTCTAATTCTTTTTTTTAAATTCGATTGAAGAGCGGAGGTTTTTATACTTGGACTGAATAGTTGAAGTGCAGTCCAATTTTTTCTTTTAAAATGGATGAGGAGTCCAAATCGTATTTTATTAATAAGCAATTCAATTCTATTTCATGTATATACTTCCTCCGGTCGAAAATAGTTGGTCTATATGTTGAAGTCGGTTGGAAATATTTG
>VOMN01065600.1:0-20178 GCA_014899125.1 Orchestia grillus
AGGAGGCCACCTCGTGAGGAGGCCACCTCGTGAGGAGGCCGTCCCGTCAAGAGGCCGTCCCCTAAGGGACTCAAAAAGACTAAAGCGTCACCGTGCGCCACCCCTTCACTGCGCCACCGAACAAATTACATGCAGTCAACGCAATTAATTACTTTCCACGAGCTAAGTGCTCGTCTAAACCAAAGTCCGGCCTCTCAACAAGAATTGTTGTCCGGCTGTTTTTATCCGCTTGTGTCTAGTGTTGTATCAAAGCATCATTGGGGTTAATTTGTATCATATGAATAAATTATAAGTCAGCTGGAAAATACTTTGTGCTGTTTATTGTAGTCTTAAAATGGCTGATATCAGATTGTCGGGACCTGAATTCATCTGTGTAAACAACAAATGATTTTCCCGGTCTCTAAGTTTGCGTTGAAATCTTAGTTACGGTTCCTCCATTAAGAAATAAAATGTTCCTATAAAAAATCAACTACAACCCATTATTTGCCCAGCGATTTTTTGCAGAGCGCGTCTGCTTGTACTGCTAATAATAATAATAGCAATAAAGAAAAAATATACCCATCAAGAGGAGAACAAACAATTCCCAACCTGCATGGTGGTAAGCTAGGTCTCTCGAGCAGGCTGCGGTACATACAAGTGCAGCCACACACTCGAAACCCGAAAAATCAGAAACTTTGAACCGAAATTTTTACTTACACTGCGAAAATAGCTTCGATGCACACGAGCGCATAAGCTTTGATGAATACAATATTCTCAGGATTTCTGAGCCAAAGTTTCTCTGTAGCAGCTCTGTTCAAATCCACTTACGATCGACTCGATGATCGAGTTTGGAAAGCGAAATTCAGGGACCGATTTAAATTATCCCTGAATTGCACTTCGTATCATATCGATACAGATCCTTGAGATGCAATGGTCCACTCGTAAGAACTACCTGAGGACTGCTTCTGTCTAACAATAAAAAATTCATGCAAGATGGATTAAGTTATCTTTCATCGAGGTATAATTAACCCCTCCCTAAAGCTGTGGATAGGTTTCAGCAAACAACTCCTTTATTGTCTTATTTACTTCATGTTACACGCTTTATTTGCTGCTATTTACACAAATTTCTTCTGTGTTATGTGATGCTTGCTCTAGTTGATACCGCTTTTGCTAAGGACACAGTGATATGCTAGAACCGATTTAGCGCTCTATGCTGGGGACGACTGTAGCGCGGCTGCGTGCTGGAACTGGTTCAGCGCTCAATGAGTTCGGACGAGTGCAGTCCCTCAAACCGTGCCACGGTATCGAAAGATTTTCAATAACCTGCCCCTGACCTCAGACGCTGAGAACTGACCAGACACAAGCAAAGCACCGCTCGTACCCTCGACCGCATGAAATCTTTTCGGCCATGCAGCTTTTCGAAAACTAGTTTTGATCAAACGTTAAGGATTTGTTGACAAATAAAGTTATGAACTTTTGTATCCTGCTTCAGTACAATACCCTGGTATTCCGCCCCTGTATTCGAACCTATTTTTCCACCCTTGTATTATGGCCTAGTACTCTGCGACAGTGTTCCTACCCACAGTTTTCCTTCGTAGTTCTGCCTCCATTATTCTCCCTAGGGGCTGCTAACTGAGGTGCTGTGTGTATTATATATTCAGTTATTAAAACAGCACCTGATCACACAGTGGTGGTAGGTCACATCGACTGCACACATCACACAGTGGTGGTAGGTCACATCGTCTGCCCACATCACACTTCACTTGCTGAACAGCAATATCTCCATGCACGCTCCACTACTGTTGGGAGATGGCAGGAAGACAAAAATCAGTTCTCTTCTTATCGAAAAAGTTCAGGTGTCTTTCACAGCTCTTAATGATCACGCTGATTTTGCAGTCCATAAAATGCTCTCAGTATCATGTAGTTTTATTGTTGTGGCCCATACAAGTCCCAGAAGCACCAGCTGGCGCCCATACAAGGCCCAGAAGCACCAGCTGGCACCCATACAAGGCCCAGAAGCACCAGCTGGCGCCCACACAAGGCCCAGAAGCACCAGCTGGGGCCAACAGAAGCCAGTTTACCGTTGCTGCGATCGATGCCGGCAGGTCTATGGTCATAGTGCGTTAGTATAATTAGTAAAATAAGCTTACGCTAATTAGGGTAGCCTATGAAGCGCGACGGTTCCTTAATATTAGATACACACTGATAAATTCAGCACCCGGCTGACGTATAAAGAGGCTTAGCACAGAATTGCTTCAGAGGAATCCAACGAAAAGTAGTTTCAACGCTTCCAGGTGCCAACAATTTACTGATTGCACTAACGCTGGTACGCGATGGCCACCAGCAACAAGATGCAGGAACCTAAAATGAAACCTGCTTTACCGTACAAGAACAAATTTTTCGTAGATATTTGACTGCAACAAACGAGGCGTCGACCACAGGCATCCGCCCAGGTGAGTGGAGAGAGCGATTAGGAGCTCCCTGTGCACACGACATGAGGTCCATTGCGAGCGAAGAGAATTGAAATAGTACAGTACAGCATGTAGGGCACAGTATTGAAATTGTACAGTATGGTCTATAGAAAACAGGGGATATATGCACAAGGTGTGTTCCCGCACAGGATTCCACGCGCATAGTAACAGCACGTGCGAAAAAAATAGGAAGAAATGACAAAGAAGAGATAGCAAAGAAGGTTAGAAAATGGAAAGAAGCAAAGTGGCCACGAAAGTTAGAAATCCCACAGATCTATCTACCACTGAAATAACCTAGCAGGTCAGAAGGTGAACAAAGGCTCCCAACTTCGACACAAAAATGATACATGTTAAGTTTACAACCAGAATGGAATGAATACCGGGAGGAAAAGTGAGGGAGGAATAGAAGCAACAAGAAGTCGCCATACGCAACTTTCCTGCAGCCCTCCCTGTCAGGGCATGCGGTGTGCCAGCAAAGCCTTGGTGTATCGCCAAGGTATAGCGGGGGCGATACATTGGCTTTCCTACCCCCTAGGAGGTTATTGACTAGATGTACTAATTGACTAACTCACCAGCATTGACTAGTTGATTAATATTTATAGAATAATTGACATGTTATCAATTATATGGTAAAATAATTGTCATTGATCAACAGATTAATAATGACTAGTCATTAAAGACCAATTGACTGATTATTATTCACTAAATGGTTATCATTGACTAATTTATTTTACTAGGCTTATTGTCAGAATATGAATGACCAACTGATTATTATTGACCGATTGACTCATTGACCAATTTTGACTAGTTGACGATGAATGACCGCAAATTTCAGAAAACAGTAGAAAAGCACTCTGAAAAAAGTTTCAGTCAAGATGAAAAAGTTCACAACTGTGACAAGTTAGTCAGTCAGCGGGGAGTGCAGGCGGGCGTTGCAGTGCACTCCGCACTGCGACGAAGTCAAAGTTTGAGACTTAAGTCAAGCTTTTCCTGAAGAATGTTTAACCTCGAAAATAGCGAGTTGGGAGTGAAATCGAATTACTCCCAACTTACACGGAAAATTATTTATCATAATGAATATTAAAACTCGTTCAGCACTTATGGCAACAGTTGCAGAAATGCAACGTCTGCCTTAGGAGCGAGCGACTTCGGACTAACTCGAGACCCTCGTGCACTGAACTCTACGGCTCGCCTGAACCTTTACAACGCAACGTTAATGATTTAACGACCGTGTTATTTTTGCAGTAAGACTTTGCTTTGTACTGAAAATGAGTTACAGCTTTTTGAAGTGGACTTCCTAATGAACCACTGGTTCTTATACGCCTAGCGATGAAAATGTCCTCAGAGAGTAGCAAGGGCAAAATTGAGCAACCTTCCCCAGTTTAGCAGAAATATTGAACTGTTTTAGGTATGGAAATTGAGGGTGATGCAACCGTGAATATCAATCATCAAAAAACAGAACTTTGACGGTCACTCATATACTGCCACAATATTACGTCGAAATTTTTATCTTTTTTATAACAAATCGATGCCCCCCGCAGATATCACTATAACTTGCAGACTTTCGAGGTTGAAAAAGAGGCAAAATTAGCAGATAAGCCAAGGTTGTGAGGCGTCTATATTGTGAATTTGCCTATTTACTGACAAATAATTTCATTCTGAGAATACTTTACGTTGCAAATGCTCGTAAGTGACCCTTCAAAATCACTCAGAATTGTTCGGAAAAAAATGGTCGAGGTGAGTGCGTTCAAGCGGGATCAGCCTGAATGTGTAAAATAAAACTCTGCTGAAAAAAAGTAATATCTTGTGAGCACAATTGGTACCAAAAATTTAAACTCGTTCCCAAACTGAATATTAAATATTCATTGTAACTGAGTTACGCCAACTCGCTAAGTATGCATTAATTTTTACGAAAAAAATTCGTCGTTTTCATTTAGCATCATTTAAAATTTACATGCCTGTGCTAAAGATTACGATTCTCACCAATAGTAGAATAGTGAAAAGGCTTAAAAAAATGTATTTGATTAAAAAATTTTCTCTCAAATTGCTCAATGACTACCGCGCAAGTATTTCTCCCGGAATGGAACAAGGAATAGAGGAAGAGGTAGTTAAGTACTGGTTGTAAAACCCGTAGAGTTTTTAAATTTCATTCATCACCCAACGATATGATTCCCCTTTATGCCGAAAAAAAAACGGGCACCTAGAAATGTATGTTTTTAGTGGCATAATTACACCAACAGAGAATAAAACTTCGAGTTCACCCAACGCATTTCTCGGGAAAATGTATAATCTGTCCGTCTCCACCCACCCGTTCTATGAACAGTCTCAGAGTAACACTGCCTCGCTCTCACATCAGCATGCAAGACAACAATACCACCTGAAGCTATGAATATAAAATGGTGGCGTAGCTGAGCTGCATATGGGGCGGCACATCGGCCGGAATATTAAACAGAGGCTGCACATTAAGGTGCATCCTCGAGCGTCTCCTCTAATGAAATGCTTTGCGAATGTCAAACATTGAAACTGCGTTGGATATTACGAGCATAATCCATCAGACATAACTTCAATGAACAAACGTCACATTTAGCGGCTGAAATGTTATCGAATATCAATTTTATCTGATATTTTAAGTTTTATTTCAACTCACGGGGCCTAATGTCACCGTAAACGCTGAACATGAATCGATTTAATGGATACGAACGTGTTGCTTTCTATTTCACAGATATTGAACATAATGTAAACAAAACAGCGCTCGTTGAAAATGTGTAAATGGAAACGGATTCCTAAAAATAAACAGCCTCTGCTGCCTTGCGAGCGATGTCAACATATACCATTTTCAAATGTCAAAAACACATGCAGAAGAATAAAGTTTCCTTTTATTCAACGACTTGGGCATATATTATTGTGATAAGAACTGCACAGAAAATATCAGGCGAAAAACTAATCATTTTTGTCCAAAATCGAATGAAAAGAAAATGAGATTCATAGCTAAGATACTAAACCAGCAGTATTTTGGTTAGGATACTTATTTAGTATCAAATCTTATGAAAGTATTATCTCTCTAGGATCACACATTTTTAAGTATCATACCTTGCCTAAGTAATTTTAAATAAGTATCTTACTAGGAGGTACTTCTTCAGTGGGAACGTTCTTAGTTTCTTTGAAGAAAAAAGTCCTCCGAGAAATATTCATTGCTGTCATGACTGCAGATACTACCTGCAAGTAAACGTGTGACGAAAGAACCACGAAAATGTTCAGTTATTTGCAGCAGGAAAGCAGGTAACAGAGCGAGTAACAGAGTGCGGTCTTTCCTGAAGATGCGTAGACTCAAGCTTCGCCCATGAGAATCTACGAAGTTAAAATCAAAATTAGAAAACTACAAAAAAATCTGAACTAATTTAGGGCAGCGGTTTTTAATTCGTTTATCAAAAAATCAGTGGAGTTGGTGCCATACATCAAAGAACCAGCTGAGTTGCACATCAAAGAACCATCGGAGTTGCACATCAAAGAACCAGCTGAGTTGCACATCAAAGAACCAATGAAGAGAAAGTTATAGGTACAAACCTGATAGTTGTTAATGGTCTTAAATTATTCAAAAGCCTCTTCTGCTTTGTCATTGAAACGTTCAAAGGTTTGTTCGCTCATCATCTTCTACCGTGGATCCAAAATCTATTTGAACTTCTCGAACAAAACTAAACGCCTGCAGTGCCACCGATAGCCCAGTTGAGCGGCTCCTACAGTCATAAAATGTTTACGTCTATGCATCGCAAGGGAGTGATCTGCTTTGGGATAAAATTACCATGATCTGCTACCGTAAATTACGCCTTCGCTTCTACGGCAGCAGTAAATCAGGATGTCTTTTATCTAAGCCATGCGACGGCAGACACTTCGCGAGCAATAATTAGGCTTGGGTCGATTCGGCGCCGCAGGTAACAAAAAAACGAGTAGGAAGTGGAAAACCATTTCCAAAAACTACAAATTGAAACAGCAGTTCTAGTTAACAGGGAAAAGAGCATAAAAATAGAACCGTGATAAATTAATTGGCGGAAAGCAGTGCAGCTGTTTTAACAAAGGTTTTAAATCCAGATAAATAAGAGTCGAATTTTTCCGGCGTCGAATAAAGAATCATGAGAGACGACTGCTGTCGCACAAATATTTCCCTTGAATTACATTCCGATGGATATAGCCAAGTAAAATCACATGAAACTCATGTCCATGATAAAATATATGTAGAACTAAGTTTTGTGTAATATCATGAAACTTTTTCTGCATTCGAGATGTAAATTTAATTACATCGTAACAATCTGTAACAGTTTCCTGTCCTGAGTGCCACCCAACAAATTTGAAATGTAAGATGTAAAAAAGTATTTTCTCATATTTGAAGAGGGTACATTCACGATCTTCCTTGTCAGTCATAATATTAGCTTTTTCAGTAGAGATTCTGCCTGTAGAATGAAATGGATTCTGTAGAGTCATTATCTCTCGTTACTCTGCACGGGGCTATAGGATCAATTTCGGTTTGAAGCGAGAACAAAGCACCTTTGTGTCGCTGATATTCATCGTCCCAAAAGGCCATGTTGATTTTCTGAAATCCTGGTAAATTATGCTCATCAATCGGCGGTATCTGACGAAGAAGTCAAATCATTCCCACGTAAAACTAGCGAATACCTGTCATTTAGTCCGCATATTAAGCGATTAACATAACTTCAGATGATAAGTACGCTCAAATTGTTTTACGCACAACAGCGGCATTGTGCAGCGAGCTGCTGCATAGCAAAATTCCTGCATTCCGCTCCGTTTTATTAATGGCAAGCGTTTTTAATCCGCCAGGCTACGATGCTAATATTGCACGGGCAATCTCGAAATGGCCGCACCGGGCAAATTTAGCTCATTTTTTAACCTCTAATTGCCATCAATCGAACGAAGGCAACCGGATGATTGCCGGCCATTGAGCGTCCAATAAAACTGGTGCACATAGCAATGAATTAAAAGACCATCTATTGGGTGTCATGACGTTGAAAGGGAGTTCGCTCAGCCCTCTTTAATTGCCATCGCTGTATCTACAATACAGGAAGAAACACAGAGCCCCTGCTGCGATGTGGTCAATTGTAGAAATAAAATAACTCAGCACGGGAGTCGAACATCTTTGAATGCAAACCGTAGAGAACTCAAAATTTCAAATGAAATGTTCAATACGTCAGAGGAAATCCTTAGCACTTATCTCTTCATACTCGTCTCTTGGTACGATAAAGCCATGATATGCACAATTAAATTTTAGCAAAATAGTAAATCCAATAGAACGTAATTATTTCAAATTTTAACATATTATATCAACATCATTAGATTTTTCTGGCTCTCCGCCGGTTCAATAGAAAACACATGAGATCATGGAACTTAATCGGTATCGATTTTGAGGTATCATTGATAATAAACCGGCTTATACTGTCACATATGAAGTAATTACTTCCCAGACTCAAGTACACACCAGCGGACTGATGCACAAAACGCCATCATCAAAGTCTGGTCGCAAGAGAATTTAAAAACTGTGAATTATTTAAAGAAATACTCCTATACATACTGTTCTAAAGGGGATAGTTACGCTAAGAAATAGTGTCATAAATAGTATCTTAAATAACACAGTCAATTGAAGAAACACCCAAGCGATAGCGTTTTATCCAGCACCACGTGAGTCCGTACGAATAAGTTGGAAGTGGATTCTCATTTTTGAGCGTTAATTGATATAACTACACCTAGGAGAGTACGGCATTTGAATGATTCCACATTTATTTGCCGCGAGTAATTTACATAATTTACATAGGACATAGCATTACAATTCAGTGAAAAATGTCAGAGTGAAACTGAACTGCGGAGCTGCACCGCTAACGGACCCTGGTAAAATACGAGGCTTGTAGGACACCTTACGTGGAGAAAGATGAAGATTTTAAACGTAAGGCACATTGTTTTTTTTAAATCATAAGTTCATATACAACTAAATGAGTACCAATGCCTGAATAAGTAGTGTAAAATGATGAACATGGGTTATCAAGACAGCTGATTGCATTTGCTAGCTATGTAAGTGTGTCACCAGTTTGAAGTTAATGGATGTGCTCCTCCCACTCCCTTGAAAATGATATTTGCTGGAGCTAATATTACAATTTACGAGTCGTGAGTTTGAAGGCTTGTTAACGATGTTATAAAAATGTTTACGCTAGAAAGACCTAACTTCCGTGCAGAATACTAGACCCCACTTTTTCACCCGAGTACAATAGTTAATTAAGAAAGAAAATGCCTTACGTGCTAACTGTAAACCTAAAAGAAAAACCTATTGATCAGTATACACATGCATAGACCAATACATAATCCTAACAGTAACATAACAAAATCCCGGAGTGAAGACATTGTTTTGTCATGAATGGTGCTCGATACAGACTAGAACCAGAAATAAATTACTTATTTGTATTTACTTTTATTGATTCCTTCCTTCACACCTTCATTAAAACTTACGTATTTACTTGCATTGATATACCTATCCGTGGATATATTGATTTACATTGAGCGGCCAAAACCCAGATGCCAAGTGGGCGTGAGTTGAGTGACGACGTCGGAATGAGCGGCCGTCAACAATTCAGAGCTTGAAGAAGGAAGCGGCGTCCGAAGTCCTTCGTGTCCCGCAGCCTCGGCACCAAAACAGGCACCGTCCGACCAAGTGACTTTCGCAGTCCATAGCTCCTAATGGGACATTATTCCGGCATTTTACGGTAACGGAAGAATGAATGCCGCTGGAGTTTGATCTTGCAGGGAATTGAGGCTTGCAGGCAGCTCGATTTATTTAGTTTACGTGCCCCGTACCTTTGGCGGAGGCTTGCCTCGCATCTGTAGTTCGTACAAAAAGGTTTCGTACATTCAACAAACATCCCTGTTACGTTCATTAGACCGGCCTAATACATTCGTTAAAAATGGCTGGTATGTCTGATGCATTCATTAGACATGTCTGGTACATTCATTAGACATGTCTGGTACATTCATTAGACATGTCCGGTACATTCTTTAAACATGCGTGGTACATTTAGTAAAGAGTGACCAGGAAAATTCAGTAAACATGTATGGTACATTCAGTAGACATACCTGATATGTTCAGTAGCCATACATGACATATTCAGTAGACATACGTGGTCATTCAGTCGGGAATCGCTGCGTATCTTAAGTGTAGGCATGTGAGTTAGATTTAGCAGCGAATCAACATAGGAGCACACCGCGACGATCACCAATATTCGCTGGTACAAATCGTGACGCGAAGAGGGCTGCTACAGAAAGCCCAGTATTTGCTGAGATGTTCCCTAACAAGTCAAGCCTAAACATCGAACTTTGGAGGTTGAAGAACTGAACTTTTTAACGTAGAGCAAAAAATACTCGTCAAGGCCGTGAGCTATCTTAAAAAAGCACTCAACTCTGCATATGTATTATGTACCGATAAAAACACATATTCAGCCACTAAAAAATTGAATTGTTTACGATACAGTTTTTGATGAAATTTTATGCAAAACGTAATTCATTCACACTGCCTCCACGTATCAAATAACGTTTGTAAAATCATTGAAGGGAAAAAAGAAACTCAACTTTGTCTTGTCTAGAAAATATACAAGCGCCTCGGAATAACTCGGGGAATTTTCGGAGAAAATTATTCATTGTCTGATCGGCAGGCAGGAGATGCATGCAGGAAACGCCGCATTCATTTCGCTAGACACTGGGCCAACCCCCAGACAAGACTGGTCAATGCTATGTTTTGAATCGTGTTTCAGTTTTCAATACTTTTGGGTCTTTTGCATCGGTCTTAGTGTGAAGCCTGCACAGGTGAAACGAACTCGGCGTCCCACACTCAGAGCAAAACGAACTCGGCGAGCCACACTGGGGTGCTGCCGCTTTGTGTGCATGGTGTGCCTTCGCATAACCACGAACTGTTGAATGAAACCGTTTCCCTCGGCCGTTTGATGATAGTGAGGCAATGGAGGTCTGTCAGGGATAGTTTGTAGGAAGTTATCCAGCTTTTTGCGTCCCACACTCAGTGTAAATCCAACCGAGCGTCTCACACTCTGTTAAACAAACACAGCGTCCCACACCCAGCGCAAAAGACACAGCGTCCCACACTCAGTACAAAACAAACACAGCGTCCCACATCCAGCGCAAAAGACACAGCGTCCCACACTCAGTGTAAAATAAATACAGCGTCCCACACCCAGTGTAAAACAAACACAGCGTTTTACTGAACTTGGCATCAATGAGGGCCTTCGCTATCGTTATCATCGAGATTGGAGAAATATTTACCTATGCCCACTCCCAAGATCGCAATCCAAGCCGAAAATAATTACTCGTGCGCGAGCACCAAAGGAGGGCACGGAGAGCGCTAACAAACATCCTAGCGGCCGAGAGATGCTTTAGCAATGACTCATTGTTCACATCGTAAAAAGTAGCGAGTGTACAAATGTGACTCCATTGCATCAGGTGTGTCTAACGTATGTGCCTAACATGTCTAACGTGTTTCACTCCTTGGTACCAGGTTCGGAGTCGTTGTCAAGCTAGCCGGCAGTTGTAAATAATCTTGAAAAGACTCGAAATTTTTGTGCGATGAAACCACGTGGAGTGTAGATCGATCATATGGTTTTCAGTAGGCACGTTACAAGAGTAAGGATTTGTGTACAAGAATATACATTCCAATACAATGATACAAACTGACGCAAATGAATACAGAATTCGGTGTAGAAGTAACCGGATGTTAATGATTGTGAATGTCCAAATTTAGGAAAAAAAGTTCAAATCCGCGAAAACAACAAGAATTAAAACAATGACTTTCTACACAATGGCAATTAGCATGTGTTGCATATTAAGATTTTACGAATGCATTATACTCGCTAGTTTAATGAATTCTGACTTCGACAGGAGTACAACAAATTGACCGCGAAAGGAGCGACCGCGGGAGAGCTTCACGCAGCGACGACTTCTCAACTCAAAAGAATAGCTAGCTTATATGATTAACGAATCAGGCATGTAATAACAATAAAATGTGATCAAAACAATTTCAGAACGCATGTTGAATTTTGTTTCTCGGCTTAGGAGATTCAGAAAAATAAACTGTAATCATGTTTACAAAATATGACGAAGAAAGTATCAAATGACCTCGACCAACGCCATGAGATTTAGAAAGGCAGAAAATAATCAAGAGAAAATGAATGAGGCCTTTAATGAATGAAATTTAGAAGTACAAATCATGACGACAGTAAATGAGGTTTTCAGGGTAACCTACGACCTCACCCAATGGCAGGAGCGCCTCGCATGTCCGGAATTTTCGACAACATTCTTATCCCGCGAGGTGGTTAACATTACACAACATTCATGTCCCGCGAGTTGGTTAACATTACACAACATTCATGTCCCGCGAGGTGGTCAACATTACCCAACATTCACACCACGCAAAAGGTCAACATTACCCAACATTCACACCACGCGAGAAGTCAACATGAGACGACCCACCGCTGCTACTCAGGAAGTCCCAACTTGCATCGCCAGACTCCCAAATATTTGCTCCCAATCCTGCCTCCTGCCGACAATCACAACCATAAGGGCGCCAAATCGGAGAGACGCACCGCCTCTAGCTGCATCAATTGGGTCAGTGCTGAGGGTGAAAACTGTCTCATCACCCATTGGAAGGGAGAGGTGCTCATGAGTTGGGATTGAAGCCTTTCAGGTCAAAATAGATTGTTTAGGGTTCTTGTAAACAGTTCATTCAAGGTTATAATGAAGAAATTACTACCGCTGACGCCAGACAGATCTTTTATGGAAATAATAGCGTACGCGATATGAAGAAGTAGTAGATGTTGGGGAATAAAAGTATTCTTACGATAGAGCAAGTGCACTTGGAAACAGTGAGTACAGCTTTGACAAGCTCAGGATCCTTATGAAACAGTGAATAAATGAGTAAAAGAGCGGAAATTTTTTTAGAGAAAAGACGATAATATATGGGTAAACACACTCGTTGTAAAAGTTCTACTTCAAGATCATAAGTACAAGCTCCTAGTCACTCGTCCAATGAACTAGACAAGGACAATAGGAAAAATTCTCAATTCTCGTACAGTTGACGTACAGTACATCTTTATTTTCTACACCTCATAACTGCTGACGAGTGAGAGACGTGAAAAACGAGATGCCCAAGGTTCCTTTTACGAAGGTGGCACTGCGTGGTACGGAAAAAAACAGTTTGCTTTAGGAGAGAGTCGAACCCTTACTTCATCCATTTGCGTGAAGCACAGCACCAGTGCGTGGAACACAACACCAATGGAGGAAAATAATGAATTTGTCATAAAACTTCACTCCAAAAACGTCTTCAAAACTAGCACAGCTGGCGCTACGATAGTACACAAGTCTTCCACACAGGAATGCACGTGAACGAGAGGCGAGTCCTACAGAGTCTCCGTTTTCCTAAGAAATAATGACTGAGAAATTGTGCTTTTACAGTCTCTCAGGTGTGTCACATGCAGATGCGCTTCCAACAGCTGCCATGTCAGTCTCCCGCAAGCTACGAGTTCAATTTACTCAAATTACCTCGTGTTGTTTCTTAGGAGAGTTTAAATGAATTTCAAATATGATTCTTTGAAGTTATAAATAACTATGAATGGAAGTTGCATCATTGTTGATACTTCTGTTATAGTTATTATTCGTAGCTAATTTGAAGAGAAAACAATGTAAATGTATGCAATGTTAAAATAAATCGAAATCGAGAGGTGTCGCAAAATTTACGTGAATTAAAATTTGGTAAACAACGGAACCGACGTGATCCTTCATCTATCTCGACAAGATTTCAAAAGAAAAATTTGAAAACACATGTGAATATCAGTCACAGGTCTCCAAATACGTTTTTTTTTAAAGAAAATACACCCTGTAATGGCTATTCGAGGACTGTTCGATAGTATCTCCTCAGTGTTTGAAATATAAATTTTGGTGCATTTTAATTGCCTGAATTCTTGAACACAGCCGCGCAGCACAGCTTCTCTTTATTTCAGTTCCGTTTTCATATGAGATGCCCATTCCATATACTGAAGAGAACAGTTTAACATTCGTTCGCCCTACACCCCATGACATCATACGGCCTTCCCGCAATATAACAAGCCTGTTATCGGAATCCGTTCAATGCAGAGCTTACTGAGACGGTCGACTGAATTTGTCCTGCGTTCACGGAAGCTTACCTTTAATACTTTGGCCGCGTTTGGCTCCAAAATCGACAAAGAAGACTGACGTGTGCGGCGGAGACTGGAGCGTAATGTACGCAGGACCGCCCGATGAAACCTGGCTGCATCGAACAGCTGCTTCTATCTATGGGTGATACGAGGTAAATTATCTTACCCAAATCGCTCAGTTTCGTACCAAGTCATGAGCCGCCTTTCTTTGTGCCGCAAAATGAGGCGAGAGCAGAGATAGAGATTCTATATTTGACGAGTGTTGATCGAGTTAGAAAGAACGAAATGCAACAAATCAGCCGCTAACAAAAGTTTCGCATGGGCAAGTTCCTTAACTTTGCATAGCACGTCGTTAAAATATTTGTATCGAAGTTTCACATGAGATACTCGGTACTTAAGTAAGAGAAGAGAGATACAATGCATTGGAAAGTCCCTCAGCGCTCAAATAAGAACTGGTCAACGCAGTGCCCTGGGAAGGCACTCAGTACTCAAGTAATAAAGAACAGAGGGAGAAACAAAGGCAATGACATAGGAGTGAGACAAAACAACGGTGAAAGCAAGTGGTGTGAAGTATTGTCTAAATATCATTTCACCACCCGGTTGAGATTATCTAGTTATGTTCTACAATTGAGAGTGATGTTGGTTAGCATGCTCTTTAAGCCAGCCAAAGAATGGAGTTTCCTTTGTGTTATGGACTTTTTTTGCCCCGCACGTCAACCTTTTCCTTGGCAAGGACGCCTCACTCGTTTCTGCACAGCTTGTTTTTCTGCTTTGGTCAAGTAAACTCGTCAAATTTTCGGTTGTAAAAAGCTCGGAGCGAGTTAGCCCGTCTTTCCTTTACCTCTCACGGCCTGCGCCCACCACTGCCCACTGTACTCGAGCTCCATAAGGCAGTAAATAAGTCGCAAAATCTCACGCTATCTCTTGAAAACCTTTCGCGGGCTTTGCGAACTAAAACCCGCAACACCCATAAGCAAGACCCACTTAAATATGACCCCATTGATGAGACCCCATATATCAGACCCCGTAAATATGACCTGATTAGCAAGATTGTATAAATATGACCTCAGAAATGAGACCCTGAGACCTCATACGTTAAATCCCAGAAATAAGATCTCATAATTGATGTGACGGGACACTTGATTCGTGTTCAAATATGCAAAAAATTATATTGAAATTTAAAAATTTATAAGATGATGAATCTGCTTCCCTATTCCTAAAAACAAAGATAAAAATTTAATTGTATTGACAATAAATCATGATAATTACACTACATTAACGAACCAGATCGTCAAGGGTTGAGGGGTCGCTTCATCCCTCTCGCATACATATAAGAGTGCACCCATTGACCTACGGAAGAACGGAACAAAAAACACACAGATTAAGTTTAAACACACTCACTATTGTAATGTCACGGGAAATCAAATTTGCAAAAATACACCGAAAGCACAGACGCAGGTTAAGGACGAAAGATTCTGATCAACTTACGTAGAAAAATAGAAACATCGCGCATCTCGTAAACATTCGAACATGGCAAAAACTGCAATTAAAACGAATCTCATGAGGAATTAAATGAACATCGAAAAATTACAATAATCAAATTTGGCATTCCGTAATCGTAAATTAAAATACTCGGACGCACACGAGCCCCCATTCTTATTGAATAATTTGAATTACCCTACCTCGTTGACACCCAATTTCGATTAATAAGTACCCTACTTTTCAACTTAACATCACAACTTTTCACTGATAATCACACCACTTCGCTTCAAATGCCGAGACCGCGCAAATATATTTAAACGTCGTCGTCCAACCTAAACCTCGGTACCTACATTTCGGGGATTATTTCTGAGCTGACTTTGTGATGATACTTCTAGCGTAGATGGGGCGTTGTTGTATGACTTCAGTTCGACGGCAAATTTGGCGTGCAATTCCGACGCAAGCGAGAGTTCTTGTAATCCTTTCTCCCGCTGAAGTGCGCTCGATTTAGCCTCCCCGAGTTGTTCCTCCGTTGATCTCGACGATGCTCCATGCGTCTCCCTTGTTAACGTTTGCAGGGCCTTGATTACCGCTCCTCTCGGATTGCGGTGATGATTCGGGAGAGTTGCTTGTTTATAATTCAAGGGTTGTGATGGATTGAGCGCCAAACAACAGCAGAGTTCTAAAGGTATTACAGTTGTCTCCGAAATATAAGTAAAAAAAATACCTTTCATAGGGCGGGCCGTCCGCACGGAAGGGTGCGCCTCGCGCTGCGTCGAGACCCTTCTTTCCTCAGCGCCCAAAATTCAACTCACGGATGCTACGATTGAGGATTCCAACTTTCTTAACTACCACGCCCTTTACTTCTTGATTGGTGAATTTGAGTCCACTTGTCCTAAATTTTACCTCTAAGCCATGTCCAGTTTATCCATCTACACCAATCATAATCCCTTTAATTCTCACGCCAAGTGTCCAAATCCCGCCTACATTCTCCAATGAAAGTGTGTTCTGTTCGACCCTGTTGAAAATTTCACGGTTAACCCATTAGACCACTCTCGAGGACTTTTCTGTAAAGTAATTTCCTCCGAGAAACACAGACTCCACTTCACTCTGACATTTTTGGAGATTTATGTGTCTATCTACGGACGAGTACTCTTTAGCCGTGAGAGAGTTTTTCGTCAAATATTTAAGTTGGTATGCACGCTTCCAATTTTCCGGCCTAATTACCCCCAAAAAATATATTAATAATTTTATCACATCAATTAAGACCTGTAGTTAAGACTAAAGGGCTACTACCCGTTCAGAAATCTCCGTACACAATACCATATGAAAATACCTTACAAAAAGACTTTACAATTAGGGCCCGTAATTAAAGTCAAAGAAAAAATACCGCATAAGTCATGACCCAGAATTTAAACCTAAAAAATTAAATCCCATAAATAAGACGTTTGAATTAAAACCCATTACAAGAACTCCCAATCATTAACGTTATGGTAAAGACTCCTTGACAAAGACTCCACGACAAAGACATAACTAAGAGCCCAGACCAAAGCCTCGTATCAAAAAGCGCCACAAAGATACCGTCGTACAGCCGTCGCTCAATACACCGGAACCTACCAGTGCAATGACACAACTGTCGTCACGTCCTTAGAATCTTTTTTAAATACCTAGATGTACGTATTTCAGAAGTCATCCTTGCTCAGTGATTGGCAGACCATTGTACTATTATGTCAGCGGTTTGTCGTTGAATGAACCCATTATTTTGGCTTAAATGACGTTCATAAGCTGATCGCTTCAACTTTTCGAACTGTGCCTCCGTTTCTGCCCGCTTCGTCGCAAAATACGTGAAGATACAAAATCTGAATGCATTTGGCTAAGAGAATAAACCCTCTGAGCCCAAACTTTTTTAGCTAACCTTTAGGTCTTGCTAAGCTAAATTCCAATCAGGCTCGTAGAATTTGAGCTACGGAACCTAGAGGTCGTACCTACGAGTGGCCTTGAACCCCTAATTCCTGAGGGTAAAAATTTACGAGAACATCCATTAACATGGCCACATGAACCCAGAGATAGAAACTCTCCTTCTGCAAGTGCGTCAGAAGAGTGGGTGAGATAACAAAATTGAGGTTAGATAATGCAATTGAAGGTGGAGTGGGGGCGTCCCGGGAGGCCAAAGAGCTTCCATTATGAGGGCAGCTCAGGCTGAGGGCAGCTGAGGCTGATAGCAGCTGAGGCTTAGGGCAGCTCAGGCTGAGGGCAGCTCAGGCTGAGGGCAGCTCAGGCNGAGGGCAGCTCAGGCTGATGGCAGCTCAGGCTGAGGGCAACTGAGGCTGAGGGCAGCCTCTGAACTGACCACTCCAGAAAAAAGAGAGGAGCTCCAGAGACGCGCCTCCCAGGTCGTGATGCACAAAAGCAATGATGAGTCCTCACAAGAAAAAGGAAGCAGAAGATGAATCAAGACAACACTCGTGGAGTAGAATGAGGGCTTCATTTACAGAAGCTAAGCTTTTTTGGAACATTTACTGACCACAGATAATTTATGCATGAAATATTAATAAAGTCAGAAGGTAATGATAAATAATAAATATTTGACTTGGAAGAGATACTGCTTGTGAGCTCAATGGCACTTGTAACGCAACCTTAATAGAAAAAATGAGGGTTTCTAGCTCACTATGCCCCACCGTACGCGTACATTCCTAAAAGTGAGAAAATTGGAAAGAAATGACTGAGAACATAATAACTGCGACACAGAGAGTGTGTACCGGCTTAGATACTAGTTTCTACAAAATTTTAAGATATCGTGAAACTGGAGCCCGGCATACTTAGAGAAATGACTGACAAGCAGACGACCACATTCCAGTTTAGACCAGAATGAGCGCGATTCCTCAACCAATTTCAATGCTTAACTTAACAGTCCCACATTGGGACCGTGAATGATGGCAGAAATCGTATCTTAATACAGACCTCGCTGTAGCGTTGCGTGTCATTTCACGTAATATTTTTACAGGTATCCATTACATGAGTGTTACTCCAGCACTGCTCTACATCAGAAAAACTGCATCAGTCACCATCAGCCGTTCGAATCCTGGCACTCTCACTCCGAAATTCGAAAACGTAAGTCAAGGTCTCAACCATTCTCGAAATTCAGCAAGTGTCACTGGGAACCTCTAACAAAACTACGACCCTGTCACTTTCAGCCATTGGAACAACGGCGCTTTCGGTCACAGTCACCCATTAGAAAAATGGCTCTCACTCACCCATCGGTATTCGAGATCGTATGCCCACTCTCTCCATTAACCATTAACTGAACTCGGCAACTGTCACCGTGAACCATTAGCGATACTGCCGCCATTGTCACTGCCGACCATTGCCGACATTGACGCTCGGTTATCAAGAGTGACCGACCACCTGCCAAACTGGGAACCGTCCTCTGTCGACATGCGTCAACGGTCCCAAGTCAACAGTTGTGATGCCGGGGCCTATTTTAGCCAGGGACGAGATCTCCCCCTGTCGCCTCCCCACCCAATCCCCACCAATCCCTCCCCCTCAACACACGAGGGACATGTCCTTGTACATCATCACGTAGCCGTCCGAAATGCTCAGCCTATTTACAGGCTGCTGCGATAACGTACCACCGTCGTCACGGATCGTGAAGGATTCGCTAAATATCGCACAATGAAATCACATTATATAATAAAAGCCCAGTGCTGTTTGGTTGGTTGGTCCGTCCATCCGTCTCTCTGTCACGCTCCTAATGATTTAGATGGGAGAAATTTCCCGGGTCTGCACTCGTAATCAACGAGACTGTCGGAGAAGGCAGCCCGTATCAGTGATACTGAAAACAACAATATTTCATATCATGTGTGCTGTAAATGAGAGGGCATCGTGAGAAATTTATATCATTAACAGCACCAGCCATTTTTGGCAGGGTGCGTCCACTGGTATCGAAATAAGCACCGTGAAACTAAATAAGCCAATAAATGAATTGTTGTGGTTCGTTCTAAGCATTGAAAACGAAATATATAACGCTTGTCAAACACGTAATGACCGTGAAATATTCCGTAGCAACATAAGGCTCGTATCACGGATACAAGCTGCTGTACAATTCCGATATTTTCCAAGACTTAATAAAATCATAGGGAAGGGCAACTTTTTGAGGTATGTATGGCTCACATTTATGATTATTTATGACATTTATATTTATGACATTTACAGGTATGTGTGACGCTGATATCGCTCAGTGAACTGAAGTTTTCACGTTTTAATGTACTCGAACGTAGCTTGACTGTGAACCAACGGAGCACGGGAAGTCTAGTGATCCTCTGCCGCTCTAGTAAACTGTTCATTCAGGTTGCGCCATTACTGGCTAATTATTCAGAGAACAGCGTAACAGAACGAAATGTTTATTTCTTAACTTTACTCAGCCGTGCGTTAAAAATCATTCACCTTTTTGAGATTTTGTTCAGCTTTACAGGACATTTGGCACATGAGGTGCGCTCACCACAGCGGAGATGGCAGATCACTCTGGGCCTGCCTGTCGGAATGGTGGTTTACGGCGGCAGATGGCGCTCACGGGGTCAAAGGGTCGTGCAGTTGCCCATAATGTTAAATTAAAGCAATACGTAGGAACGTATGCGAGTCTTCTCAGTCGCCAGTCACTGATTTTTACGCATATTACGTACACACATGCAGCGAAAAGGCAAATTGAAAAAATTGTACAAAAATATGACGAAAAGCTTTCAAATTGAAATTTGGAAAAGATGTGGGATTAACGATTGAAATTTTTACTCATCGAGCCCTTAACTCTACCGTAATTTGAGGCCTTAGTCGCACCGTAATTCGAGCCCTTAGTCCCGCCGTAATTTGAGGCCTTAGTCGCACCGTAATTCGAGCCCTGAGTCTCGCCGTAATTCCAGTATCGCACCCGATTCTCAAAAAGGACTTCTTCTTTTTGTTTGGTTGTCTCTTTCTTTTCACTCCCGAAGGTTCTACTACACTGCTCTGGCCTTATTTTTCCCCACGTGTCC
>VOMN01065602.1:0-14206 GCA_014899125.1 Orchestia grillus
ACTGATGAGTAGAATTATTGTTTACAATTTTTGTTACTGTTTTTTTGTTTTCTTCACTTGATCTGTACAATGAGTTCAGCAGATTCCGCATTTTTTTACCGTCATTCTTAAGCTGACAAAACTTTTCATGAAGTAATTATTTTTTGCAGATCTTATTTTATTTGTTACATAATTTCTGAATCTATTGTATAATTCAGGCAAATTTTTTCCTTCGCACAGTAGTACGAGGTGTACCGTCCCTGCATAAACGTAATATATAATTGCTGTAAATGTGCAATTAAATCTATCCCTGCCTGTCTAAATTCAACGATCAGTCGCTTGAATAACCAAGAGACAATCTAAATACATCTAAATACCTTGAAATTATGAACCCATAACTCCAAAGTCTTTCTGTTCTTGCATTTAACCAGCCATCCATGCATCCTACGCCCATGGGTACCAACTGCTCACAGTGCTTGTTTGCAATAATTTGGGAAGGATTGTTTATGAGCTTGTGGTATGTTAGCGAACGTTGTGTGTTAAACATTGATGACGTATCATGAAATTTTTTTAGCGTCGGAAAAAGAAACTCGAAAAATGCTACTCATAGTCCCTAACACAGATAACTGCAATTAGGAGTCAAAGTCATTTAATTGCAGAAATTATAGGAAAACTCGGACAAAAGTGTTGCTGAGTATGAATTTTGCATCCACTTAAGGTTGTTGATATTTAAAACTGCTTGTGAAGTACATCTGTTGAGGGCTTTTGGCACGGTGGTTTATTCGTTTGAAATTCAAATGATATTAACTCCTTATTATCAAATGATATTAACTCCTAAAATTGCTCTCGAGTAAAAAAATATTGGCTCTAGCAGTAAAAAACGATAAAGTTTTAAACAATTATAGATAATGAAGCTGAGCCATACTCCACAGATGTGTGGGGTGAATCCTACTCACTCGCACATGTACTGGGACTCTTCCAATTGCTCTCTTAGATTGCTCTTAATATGTGCTCAGATAATACGGAAAAGTATCTAAAGTAAGTATGTTTCATGTGATCTTTTTTACAAATTTATTTGCTGTTTTTGGTCATATTAAAAATCAATATTGATTGAAAAATTATTTTCATTCACAAGTTAGCCATTACTACTGACGAGATCACATCCAGTTGGCTGAGCATCAACAACAAACCTGAAGGCAACAACGTCCATACTCCAATATTGTGCTGCGATTGTGTTTTCTCACAGTGCAGTTTGCTGGTTGTATTAATATGTGTCTTTCAATATCTTCTTCGGTATTTTATTTCTGTAAAAAAATTATTCAAAACAAACATCTCGAGCCGATAAAATAGTCAATTTTCGAATGAAACCTTTCAAATCGATTTTTATAAATTGGTAAAAATGGGAAAAAATTCATATGTAAATTGCACACAGGGATTAAACTTACTTTAAACCTATATTCGCATCATGTTGCGAGAAATACTGTAACGGACTACTACCATCGGTTGCGTTGTGCTGTACATTTACCGGGTGAAAAATCTGCAAAAATTTCTCGTGTTGAACACCTCCGTGCTCGACGGGCATTGTCTGTGGGGCGTTGGTATCTGAGAACGTCAGATAAACAAGCTGAAAAATGGTCCTTGTCAACCACGGCGCTTGCATTAAACGTGACACGATAATTTCCGAGACACAGTCCCTGAATTCTGCGAGGCAATCTTCACTCGCAGCTCGTAAATATCCCCAGCAGGTTGCGCTCAGCCCCCGCAGGTCGGAGCGACGGCGTGTGAAGGAAAAAGCGGGCATCAGACACGTTCCTCCTGTTACACCCACGTGTCTTCTGCCATACGCATAGGCGTACTTAACCTTCGGCGACTGGAGCTTACCTCGCGTGCGGTGCTGGCAATGGTGGACAGAGTCGTAGGACTTGTTTTATATAGTTTGATGAAGACGTTTTGCAATCAGTGTGACGATACCCATTTGGGAGAAAAAGGTAAATGTTAAATTATCTTCCGTGTCACGTTATTGTTTGGATTCTTAACATATTCTACCTTGATAAAAATTTGTAACTTGAAGCCGGGCACTTTTACCCAGGAGATATTAATACTTCATACTTTAATTCAATTTATTAATTCGTAATGTGTTGTAGTATTTAGAGGTCCTATTTGACTGGCCAATTCATGAATTACAAATAAATGCTGTACTCAGCACTCTGCTTCTGACATACTCTGAAGGCCATTCACCGTTTGATCGTAATAATATTTAAGGAACTTTTTTACTAAATAAAAATGCCAAAGCATATAACAGACTTGAGCAAAACTCGTGAAGTTACTTTACATCATAAGGTTTGGTAATTTTTGTGTCGAATTTACGTCTTACTTTTTCTTCAAGGTTCATCGATATTTGATATGAAGCTACCAATTTCTTATGGTCCAAAAGAACCAATAGTTAGCCCAATATATTGTTGAATGAAGACTTATTTTACCATACGTAGCTATCAGCTTAAACTTATTCGTCAAAAATGGTACACCAAAATTTAAAACATGTAGGTATCGTACTCTTTAATTTGTTCTCACTAATAGCAATCAAAGTTTCCCTGATACATTCCGGAGACTGGAAAAAGTATTAAAAGGTTTCCTTGTTTCATAAAAGTCTTGACAAAGTTTTTTGAGTACCTCGCTTTTACGCAATGAACAATATTCCTGGGTCGTAGAACTTGAGCAATCTTGATAATGAATTATTCAAGCACCTTGACGCAGTGTGCTGAAACTCTTCATAATCTCTGAACTTGGAAGCAATTTCTTTCCAGGGAAGTCTCGTCAAAAGTCCATCACTAAAGTTGAGCTCGCTTCCTCTGATTTTACAGGTTGTAAACGTAGAGTGGGCCTCCTCCACGACCGTCCACGCCGACACAACAGTGCTCGAATTTTATCAGGGAGCTTCACATCTCCATTGTGAAAGGTACGATATTTATGATGTTGAAACCTTTTCCACTATCGCTAAGGCACGTGACGAGAAACTATGAAATTGTCGAAAGTCAAGAGCTTTAATGGATTATTTTAAAGGGGTAGCCACAAAAATATAACATAAAAGTAATAAAGAGTTTGTATTTCACTGTCAGGCCATGGTTTAGTTAATGTGAAAATTCAGTGAGAGAAAATTGTGCGAAGGAATAAAGGACCAAACATCCCGTACATGAAGGCGCAAGTCGAGCTGTCTCGCAATAAATAAAAGGCAACGCTCGGCTAGGCTAGTAGGCGTCGGAGTATCCAAACAATGCAAAAATACTTTATTATCATCGATGACACTCGATAATGCAAATCATTTGTAACATTTTAATTGCTACCTGGAGAATCTTGCGCCGACAAATTATTCTTGTATTTTAATGGCATGGGACATTTTTTTACTTGAAAAGAAGTCCACTTTTGAATTAGCCGGCTCGTCAATTTCCAGGCGATCTTCACTCTGCTCAGCATCAGTTCTGCCGGCAGCCACGTGTGTTCTGAGCATTTCATCGCCCCAACGAGCACCAGTTTTACAAAGGCTGATGAAACATTATTGATGAGAGCTACTTCTTTCGTTGAGTCAGAGGCACTTCAGCCTGTCCTTTGCTTGAAATAAATCCAAGGCGCCTGAAGCGTTCGGCTACACCTGGCCGCGGCACGAGAATACTGTAAGCTCGCTGGGCATCAATTTATGCGATACGCTTGAATGCTGTGGTAGTCCAATTTTTTCGTCCTCCTATCGATCGATACTCCATAACATAATTAAAAAAAACTTGAGTGGCCAATATTAGAGATATTATAGTTGTTTCGGCGAGAAAGTTAAACTAGGATGGTATGAAGAACTCGCGAAATAAATCGGAGCGGGTTAACAGTGATGGGGCACAGCACCAGCTCAGAGCAGCGCGTCTGCGGCTCCGAGACTCTTTATCTAGGAGAATGCAAGCGATCGTTGAATTTTTGCCAGCACCAATTCTCATTTCGCACTCAATATTCTTTCGCTGTTTGTGCGCTCGGGTGATTTCCCAGGAGCACAGGATGCAACATATTTGCTCAGAACTTTGCAGTCGCCATGGAGGTCACTCGAGCCCTGCAGCAGCAGCAGCCTCGTCATGCACCAAAAAGTCACGGTCCCAACTGAATGCGTGGACACTCTGGCGTGCTTTGTAACGGACTTGACAGTGCGAGCATCAGAGTAGAGTCAATATTTGGTTCAGTGTAGCACCACACCGACGTTCAAAACATTGACCCCGAGTGGCTCTTTGACGCAGACGAAAAGTTGCATCAGGTGGCTGCTGAATCTAGTCGTCGCTGTGATTCAACTTTTTGCAACTTTGAAACAGCATCATTTCAACCAGCACTAAGAACAATATTCGCGACGTGTTATTTTCGATGTCTTTGTATAATGTTGAGCGACGTACGGAACATATAAGAAAACTATTTTTTATGTATTATAGATTTATCAAACCAACGATATGAACCTTTATTCATTCCAACACGTTTTACCGTTGGGTTTCAAATGCCTTACAACTACTGGTGTGGTGGGGGATGTGAGGAATGTGTGGTTTAAACTTCCTTTTCCAAGGGAAGTACTCCGCAGTCGCGTGAAAAGCCCCATTGAGCCGAGGCTCGAACCCTAGCCCCCTTGGGCTGCGAGGTCATCACGCTCACCACTAGACCATGGATATATCCTTCTCATATACAAATTTTCTCTTACTTTTAATTGAAATGAAACTTGTGTTTCAATATGAAGGTAAAATTTAAGTGGCTCTCATAAAATTTCATATAGGAGTTGTATTGCTGCCGGTTGTTCAACACTTACTGTCAACCTCAGCCGCACAGTATTTCCGGAGTAAAAAGAGAAGAATAGGCCAGCCTGGGAGGGCAAAGCCAGCAACTACTGCAGAACATCGCACGGCTGTCAGATAAGTAGGCTATAAATCATAGAGAGCAGCCGTAATTGCTTTATGTATCACTGCTACGCAGCGCAGCTGTCGCTGATAAGAAATCCCGCAGAGGCGGCCTAATGCAATCCAAATCCCAGCGCCGCAGTGCGAAGCATGCGCAGCCCTGCGCCACCGCCGGCCACGCTTTGGCTCTGCGAGCTGGAGTGAGAGCATTGCATGGCTTCCACATTTGGTGTCGCTATTGTTTTGTAAGGCATTGCTTATTCTGCTTTAAAACTCAACGTCGAAAAGAATTCTATGAAATTGTTAATTATTTATACATGGCTTAGTTGGAATTTGAATAATATGAACCTTGGATACGAAAATGTTTTTCCTCTATTATTCAATAATTAGGCGTAGTATTGTCTTTTAACTTAGAAATAGATAAACTCTACGCACAAATGGATAAACAAAATACCTGAATAATTCTTAGCAGAACACTGCCGCAATCTAGCATAAAAACTTCCATCTGTCTACAGGGTGGCGCAAAAGTAAGATACCCGCACTGATATACAGTAGGTAACGCTGATACTTTAACAAATGTTTAGGACACAATTTCATGAAATTGACCTTACTTTTTAAAAGACCACCCTCTATAACCCCAATGATGATTTAGGCCAAAATCTTTTCCAATCTCAGCTCCAAACCATTGGTGTACAGGGTACTTCAGAATTATTTGAACAACTGTAACATAAAGCCCGTTTTGATGAAATCAACATATTTTACTCTACGGATACATGCCCGAAAATACTTTGTTAAAAAGTTACGGAGACTTAAAAGTTAGAAGGCGTCTGTAGCAAAATATATAATCAAAATTTGAAGAAGTTTATGATTGTGAATAAATTATACAGTGTGTGAAGATAGGTTAGGTATTCACAGGAGGCGTTCGAAATTCCGTCCTTCTAGTGTGATGCATGCGTGGAAACGTAGGAGCAATGATGTCCGAACTTGTGCGATGACCCCAGGTAAATTTTTTTTAAATGTGTTCAGTAGAAAGACGACTAAGTACAAAAATTTAACATAGTCTAACAGCTATATCAAGTTATCTTATTTAATTTTATCTCATTGCCAATAACCAATGTTGGAATAAAATGTATTTTTCTCTTAAACCTAGCTTTTTATTGATGCTTGATGCTGTAACTTTGCATTATTTTTACCATGCAATAATGTACGTGGTCGGAGAACTAAAGTACAGAAAGGCTTAACAACTGTTATATATCTCGACCATAATGGAAAATAATGTAAAATTGTAATGATCATCGACCTATAACAATAACAAGTACTCTTAATAATTATATGTGAAGGCTATTCATCAATGTCGAGTTTATTACTTGACGACTTCGGAGACACAATTCTTTATTGAATCGGCCAAATTTTTGATCACTGCAGCTGGAACTGATCTTTGAGCAGCTTCTCTGGCATTCCATAATACTTCCAATGATGGTCGTTCCTTAATTACCATACGTCTGAGTATATTTTGTCTTTTATTCTGGCCTAGAGGTTTTCAAGTGGATCTGATACAGGCAGCTGTCTCACTATGAAATTGCTTCATAAATAGACAAACGAGGCAATTTATTGCGTACTTACATTCACTGATTGTGACGAGAACATTCATTGTCCTGCATGAGAACATGCAGTCATCTTTCTCACCGCCAAGGGCTGGCAATCAAGCAGTAGAGAGCGTGCGTCGTTCAAACTTCTAGAGGGATCATCTTCCCATCTGTATACTTCTGAAAGACAAAAACGCTGCAGCACACGTTTTGTGTGTGTGACTGAATGGTTTTTATGTCAAGAACTTTAGGTGTTCGAGTGAATAAGAAACGCAGGAGTCTTCATACAAAACCCCTCATTCCGCCAACAGCTTTCATGCAGATGTCGAGAAGTGTTACATGTCGTATCTGGTACGAATGATATCGGAATTTTGAGTAATTAATCCACTGTACGAAATAAAGCCGTCGTAAATCAGCGAGTTTGCACCGGTATTAAGAGCCTAAGCCCTGAACTGCACTGAACGCTTAATTTTATTTACATTTATGAAAATCTATGAGTATTTCAAATGTTTCTTTAAAATACTCTTCGTTTTTCTCCCTAATTATCTGATGGTCCATAAAAAAGCGTAAGTGGGATTCCTTCCTTGTCTCATATTATAGTAGTTAATTATCATACAATTCTACAGTGCTGACTTTATTTTTCGAATTAGCTTAGTTTATTCCGTGTAAGATATACTTCGGCTTAACGCTAGTCCGCCATTCTTGAGAGCATGAAATTTCTGTGAAGAGAATTGCTTCAAGTTTCCCCTTGGCCTTCTTAGGAGCAGACTAACTGCATACTTTGATTGATTTAATAATTTATTTCTAAGCATCAACTATAATGAAATAAAAATGACTCTTACGACCTTCCGAGCAAACTAACACGTCTCTCAAAAATTAATACATGACAAGCGACAAGTTGTGAGCACAAAATAATTGTGACACGTATTAAATTCAATAAATATTTCTTGAATATAGTGCTGGACCTCCAGTGGCTTAGCGAACAACTTCGATTTACCGACGAACTAATTCACAAAACTTTTAAAGTTAATTAAGAGGAATCTTGAACCATTCTTACAGCAAAATCTGCTCCTTTGTGCTCTTTCTGAGACTACGATGGAGGACGTTTTCGAATTTGTCGTTTCAAGGCGAAACTCGAATTATCGATCATATGAAAAGCTGGAGCTTAAGCAGGCCAGTCAATGTGCCTCAATTCACTAATATGTTTTTTATTCTAATTCTGGACCACGCTAGAAGGGTTTATGAGAACATTGTCAGTTCGTAAAGTGCACTAAAAAATAGCGTTAGGACCGTGGCTGACTGGACCCACTGGACATCAAAATTTGCTCGCTCATACTATCACTAAACGTTGGCAACAGCGGAAAAACTGAACTCATCAGTGAAATTCAATTACTTTCATCGGTCTGTCGACTAGCCCTTGTGATCTATGCACCAACTGAGCTCGTTATGCGAGCGTCTTTGCAGGCATTTTTAGCAGATGCTTCCTGTTGGTTGTTTTGGTGATTTCCAATTTTATTGAGCTTACGGAGAACAGCTTTATGTCCGTATTAACCTTTGGAACAGCTGCTAGGAATTTTTCATGACAAAGCATTTAAACACAGGTCGTCAGTCTCATTCATTGAGTTACGACATGCTACTGGAGTTACTCATTCCTCCCGTTAAAATTTTGCTCTGGTCCCTAAATTCTGCAATAATCCCTGATATAAGAGCTATCGAAAATATGAGCAGTTTTTAGTTTTCTAAACCTGAAGGCTTAGCAATTTCAGCTTCAATAATTGATTTCCCTTTTAGAACCATATTATGTTACGCATTTCAATTTACTTTTTGCAGGAGTGAGATCTCAAAAAAATATCAGTGAGATTCGAGAGGTATACGTATCCAAATGGAAATCGTATTAATACGAATTTGGAATAGATATTCATAATAGTGTAACAGTTCAATGAAATATTGGACCGAATTCTTTTCAGTTTCAATAATTCCACATGTACAATTTCAAGAATACTCTGACAGGGACCGGCAGCATGACTTTTATTGTACAGCCGCTGGAGCCACTGCCTTCCAAACTATTCCCATTCCCGAAAGTGAAATGACGGGAAACTAGGGAATAATGTACGTCACGTGTGATAATCGACAGCAACATTTTTATGTCCAGGACTTTTTCAAAATTATTCTATATGTGCTGGTCGATAGGGGATAGCTAGCCTCCAAAATGTTAAATTATTGTGAAACGAAAATTCATTTGAGCAGAAATAGGTCTCCAAAACAGGTTCAGCGATGGAACCAGTGATAGATTGCAAAATTCGGTTTTCCAATGTATGAGTGTACTAAAGAAAACTTTTTCTTCTTTACCACGCATAAGTTAGCACCCTATGGCCGACAGCCAAGGCTTCAATGTATGAACTTACTTACGTAGTAAGCATCCAAGCTCACCACAGTATTGTAAAGGTTTCCTATTTCCCAATTTAATAATGTTTAGATGTTATGAATTTCCCACTAAAAGATGGAAACATACTCTCTCAATCACATTAAAAAAACTTCCCCCTTGAGAGTTTGTTGCAATGGAAACACTAATTCAACTATCTATATGAACACATTACCTTGAAACCCATAGGTTTTTTCAAACAAAACACTGAGGTCCCTGACTCGTCAAAATATCGAAATGATTCAACACTGAGAGACATGGTCGACGTCCCGTCAGTGAACAGAATTCCGGAGCGAAGACTCGGGAGTTCAAAGACGCAAAATTCTCAAAAGCCGACTTGGCAAGTTCAAAGGCAGGCAAGGCATTCATCATGCCACAGAGCATGCCGGGATGATAAAAAAGCGTCTGAAGTTCAGCTGAGGTGCACGCGGCTTTCACCAGCCGCACGTGCGTGCAGTACTTCAGTCGGTGGAAGAAGATTTCCTAGGCAGTTCCGTGACGAGGGGAACTCTCCTGACACGCTCACAAACGCTATGTCGGCTGCCAACGCAGTAAGATAGGTGTAGGCCAACATATGTGTCTCAATCCGTAAGATAACTCCCTAGCATACCTGAGTTTGTGCCCTCGAGTAGGATTTTCTGGCGCGAGACTGTTACACAATTTGAGAATCAGGACAGGATTTGCAATCACCGGTGTCCTTCGACGTGTTATTTAGGTGATGAAGCAAAGAAACAATGCAAATGCGAACGTGCGGCTGTGAAACAAAGACTTTCCAGAAATAGGGGTCGTATGGCTGTGTTTCCGAGAATTGTGATACTCTCTCAATCATTATTACTCCCGTTTTGATTCTCCTTTACTCTAACGTATTGATTAAAAAACATGTGTATCACATAAAGCTGTGCTTAACCTCATTGCAAATTGTGACAAATGTGTTGGTAAGTATATGAAAATATTTTCGTATATTCACTTTAATAAAAAAGAAGTAAAATTCCTACGTGAATATGACCCCATCAACCGTGAGCGTAACCTAAGACCGGACCCAATGGCACGAGAACTTGTTGGCCTGAGTACCTATATACGCCTACCGAGTACCGAATATCTTAAAAACCAGAGTTCAAGGTCTGAATCAGCAGTAGTCGGGGGCAAGAAAATGAACCAAGTATACACAAAATCGACCCTTGCTTCTGGGGACAAAAGTAAAGTTAAGTAATGTTTGAGAATGTCGCTACACCATCGAAATTTGCATTTTTCGAAACAAGTAACAACAATTTCATAGCGACCTTCGTTGAACAGTTGTGCTTTGTTGAATTTCCAGCTAAGGTATTTTTTGGAAACCTGGTCTTTCCAGCGTACCTCTCGCTAAAAAATGTCTATTCATGATAGTAAAAAAGTCTTTTTCGAGCAGCTTAATGGACAATTAGGCGGCCATTTTCTTGTTGCGACCTTAGAATTTATGCTTCCATTTTTATTTGGAGTTGATGCCAATTACTAAAAGCGGAGAGCATCTTAGTCGAGCTTAACGTATTTTGCAAGCCTTAATTGCGACTTCTAATTAGCCGATAAATTCTGGAGAGGAACCGCCTGCTAACAGAGGTCCGGTGTGCTTGCTCTCTAATGAGTACCTTACAATTGAAGCACCTATACGAAACGAACGTGCCTTAAAAGTTTAATTGAACCATCCAAAATACTGCAATAAATTTTGGAAATATTGCTGGGAATACTCCCACTTTTAAAATGAACAGGAAAAACATGGCCTTAGATAAGAAATCGAAGCTCTCAGGAGTAGAATTCATGGTGTCTTAGCTTTGGTACACTCATTGTTAATCGTAACTGAATTTCATGTAGACTTAAAATTTTCGGTAAATTTTCATTCAGAATTTCTTTTTCTTGACCTGAACATGAGTTCAGAAGCTGGGTAACAAAACCTACCATGTGTTTGCGGTTTACTCATTTACATGAATCAGCTTGAAATATTTATCCGACAATTTGTGACACATGTACTTTTCTTGCTATTTACGAAGAACTTGCCACTGCTCTAAACTAGTGTTGAAACGAAAAATCCTTGACTCAGTGAATAAATTTTGAAATAATCTGCGCGTCACAGACCCACTCAAACTTTTTCGTCCGCCCCAACGATGACGTTATGAAAAAATGACCATAATCATTTTACAAATTACAGATCCTTCAGTGAAAAAGTTAGATTGGAGAGATTCGTATCAGGAATCATACAGCGAAAGTTCTGGAAGGTTATCTATCGCCATTATTTGTATCACTGAAAGATCATCTGCCAGCACATTTAAATTTGACCATTAGTTACCTTACTATAAATGCAAGCATATGTGTGATTTATATTAAGGAGACAACAGTTATTGTACGGTAAAATCTGGGTAGATGAGGCTAGACTAAAGAAGGTAGACTTAAGTAAAGCTGTCTTAGCTTGAGCTAATTTAGTTAAACAAGCATGAAAGTAAACTAACGTTCATATCTAAACTATGTAACGAAAAAAGAACATAGCCCTAATAGGACCAATTCAGTTTTAGAATAACCGAAATGTTGAGCAAATAGTAAATCATATTTTATGAAGTTTGTGTGTAAAATCGCCTATGTTTGAACGGAAGAACAAAATTCAAGAGTGACTTGTGTTATTTTGAAAGTTCTTCAGGATTTGCAGCGGTAAATCTTAAGCACAGCCTCAAGTTCCAAGGCTAAATTCGGTTGCGTTAGGTTAAGTAAGGTTACTCTTTTCCTATAGTAAATTTCGCGAAAACAAACGAGGCCTCACGAGAACAAGTGTACAATATGATGGACCCCAGAAATGCAGGAAATTACGCATTGCCTTCATCTGAGACGAGAGACCGAAATTGCCGTTCGAATGACGCCCACTACACGGCATGAGAGTCCAAACTTAGCTGCATTGACAGACATGTGTGCACCGTTCCTTATGTTCGCTGAATGTGCTCCAGGAAAATATTTATTCGGCTTTCCCTCGACTAGTTACTTCTGAAGATTATACTCTGTTATAATGAGAATCTCATTACATAGAAATGGCACTTCGCAGTGCTGAAAGAAAGACACAACATTTCGCGAGCAGTGGTGTTTCAGAAACTGCAACTTCACAACTCTGTGTTGAATGACTTGTCGGCAATGGGCTTTGGCATTGATATTCACAGGTGTATTAGCCTATTTTCTTATTTTATCGAATCGTTTCTTGATTAAAGTGGTGTATTCCATCACGGTATAACATTTTCTTTCGTTGTTGCGCCTGTGGATGAGAAGATACGTTTTCTTAACTTTATTTTTAACTTGAACGCATGCTGGTTACTATACAGGATACGTGTTTACAGCTTCCACGTGTTTCAATTTTTAATAGGATTTTCTCTAAAATGCGTAAATAAGATCTTCACGAGTTCTTTTTCTTCAAGTTTACTTTTAGTAGCGTAACTCATACAATATTAAGCTTTGATTTGCACAATCTTCATCAGTCATAACATCATTTTCTAGTAAGTAATAATTATCCATCATGTAATGGCAGGAAAATGTGGAATGGCCGAAAAAATATTTGGGCCTCCAGTAACTGTTGATAGCAGTATCAGAATGCAATAAAATGCTCATTTCGAGGTTTTATTGAAATTCAATCACTAAGGCTTAAAATTCCTCAATGTAGGATAATAATTATGTTATTTTTCCTTGAACTTCATCGCATAAGTGAGTCCACAAATTTACGGACTTCTGAAACTTATGCAGAATTAAAACTCATCATTAGTCCGTCAAAGGCCAAAACCGAATGGGTCAAACTCGACGACGAGTCAACACTGAGGGGAAGAAATCATCCTTCATGGTGATAGTCAAGTATCACAGTGGGCTCACGAAAAATCTAAACCATGTTTTCATGTCATTCCAGGCTTACATTCTAATACAAATAAAATTATACAATATTTGGTTAGCAGTATTTCAGTGGAATTATGTCACACGCACGTCTGGTGACGTGTTCTCAATGTTCCTCTCGTTGCTCCCGATAGTTTCCATAAGAGCCCTTCCGGTTTTAAAAAACGGCGCATTTTGATATGGTACTGTCCTAATCAGTATTTCTTCAAAATTAATTTGTTCCCATGAACAAAAATCTTCTCCACGTGTTGAACAATAGATTTACTTAGACCGCTTACTTTCTTGCAAATTTTGCATTAATGTGATGCTAACCCACAAGGTTTGCTAAGTTTTTTCTCAAAAGTTCCTTGACGTTCCCAGTTACCAAGGTCTGATTATTTTAATCACTAGAGGCTAGGGAACTGAAAAGTATTTTAACCCTGCTGCTTGCTCGGTCGTCCATGATTGATTTCATCTTTAACTTACGGGCTTGTAAGTGTTTCTAAAACACTTCAGGTTTCAGTCCGTGCTTAATTTGGGCTTGGAAAACTGAGGAGGAAGACTTGGCGGCTGGATGCAAGTAATTTAGGGAAACGCGCAGCCTTTAGCTTTGGACCGCTGAACATCGCCTCCGAGGTTGGCTGAAGCTCACATCGTACTTCTGGTCGGTCGTGACGCAGGGATTGTCGTGGACGGAAGGCGGAGAGACGCAGGCGGACTGGAGAACTGAGAGACGCAGGCGGACTAGAGAACTGAGAGACGCAGATGGACTGGAGAACTGAGGAACGCAGGCGGACTATAGAACTGAGAGACGCAGATGGACTGGAGAACTGAAGAACGCAGGCGGACTATAGAACTAAGGGACGCAGGTGGACTGGAGAACTGAGGGACGCCGGTAGACTGTAGAACTGAGGGACGCAGGCGGACTAGAGAACTGAGGGACGCAGGTGGACTGGAGAACTGAGGGACGCCGGCGGAATGAAGAACTGAGACACGCAGGTGGACTGGAAAACTGAGGGACGCACGCGGACTAGAGAACTGAGGGACGCAGGTGGACTAGAGAACTGAGGGACGCAGGCGGAATGAAGAACTGAGAGACGCAGGTGGACTGGAAAACTGAAGGACGCAGGCGGAATGAAGAACTCAGAGACGCAGGTGGACTGAAAAACTTCGATTTACTGGCAAACGGAGATAAGAAAGGCACCACGATAGATGATGAATGATTCGAAAGTTGATTGAACTTAATAAATTATGAAGCAGAGAAGATATTACAACATACATATGAAGCACGTGCTGTTAGTGCAACCAGAAACAGAAAAAGTGAGGAGAATATTTAAAATTAAAGTAAGTTTCGAGCGCCAAGGTACTGTATAAAAAATGGGAAAATTAGGCGTTCATTGTATATATTCAGCACGTAGTATCAGGCTACATTGTGAGCTACACTGTAT
>VOMN01065608.1:0-19876 GCA_014899125.1 Orchestia grillus
ACAGATAACTTGTTCCCCACTAAGCTATTTGTTCCTCACCAGGCCACTCGTCTCCCTCGATGCTACTTATCACAGAAAATGCTCCTTCCGTTCCATTTCCAGCTTTCCAAAAAAATGTTTTAATTTCAAATCTACCAATACTTCTACTATTTTACCCGCATCCTCTGAGTAAAGATCTATGGCATGCAATGAGCATTGCTAGTTTGAAGCTCCTACTCTCAAAACCAATTCACATATTCAATTTTTTTCTCGTACGCATGTAACTCACAAAGAAGTTCTCTAAAATTAGCATCCATAAATGAAAGCTGAATCAACTACATGAGCAATACGTTCCTGATATCATGGTACAAAGAGCTCGTGAAGGGCATTCAACTCAAGAAAATGTCAGTACAAAATATAGCTGTCCACTAATGACGACCGTATTTCACATAATTCACAACGTCTGTGAGCCCTACTCCGCCTCGATTGTGAAGGGGAGAGTTTCAGTCATTCAAGTTTTTCGTTTCTCTCTCTCACTCTCTTTGAGAACCCTCAATAGATTGCAACCTTTACCAAGCCTGAAGACATCGACATAAAACATCAACACACTCGCATCAATTTAAATCAGGAAAGGAGAATGGAGATCAAGGTAAGTTGTTTTAGAAAATATTCTGTGAGCTGTTTTATAAAGCTCCAATTACGCAGCGCGACCTTTAAATGCCATCACAATATATAATAATTCACGAAAACGCTTCTTTACTTTTAACAACACAGCAACATAACCAAGAAGCTTTTTCGAAGAGCTCTTGGATATTTCTACAAATGTTTATGTAGCCTCGAAATGAACAAGGACAGTGATCGAAGTGTTAACCTTCATCAAGCTGGATACTTCTTACTCTATCATACTGGAGCGGCAAAGTGGTTTATGTTTGTCGTACGCACTGCTGCGTGGACGTCGAAACGCAATAAAATTTTCCTGTTACACTAAATTAAAAATCACAAAGAACATGCATGTTACAAAAACCTTGGCTGAGCGCCTGCCTCCCACCTCATTTTGATGTTTTATGGCCCATCTAAACTGGGAGAAAAGGCAAGCCCGAGCCAGAGCGGGTGATCTGAAGGTATAATGCATTTTTTTCGCGGATGATCGCTCTCGGCTGAACAGAGAACACGAGCGCCGCGCACACGCCAAGACGAGATGATGTAAGCAGAGTACACCGAGGCAGTCGCCGCTGGGCCCGGCTTTTGACTGTCGTTTGTTTACGGTCAACCGAAGAGAGACGGAGAGGCGGATGTTTACCTACGCACGGATCTGACATGCAGTAGAGCAGGACCTATGTGCGCGCAAGATTTATAAGAACAGAGTCTCTAAACGAACTCATTTTGCAAGTCACTCACTACATTAAAAATGATTTGATAATTCAAATGAAATACAAGAAAATAGCGTCGCACACCTTACATAAGGTTGTTATTATTTTGTCACGTATCAAATGAAACAACCTAGCTCCCTATTATCATGGTATCTCAACGCTTAAATGTCAAAAATATAAAATCTCCATCCCCGGTAGGGTTGGTCAAAAATGTGCTCTTCATAAAAACTTTTTGTGACCGTCAAGGGTCGACAGGAAGAAACCGCGAAGGCCTACACCAGTGTTCCTTCAGTCCATGACGCGCACCGGCCCTGATCCGAGGGTCAATTGGTACATAGAATTAGCACATGAGAATTCATAAATTTCATAATTTCAGTTGTATCTATTATCTAATTTAACAATTCATTACACTAACATCCAATAAACGGTGGATTTACGTTAGTAATTTCATCAAGAAAATACCAGCTTTGATGTCGGTCGCACCATTTGATTTTGCTGTATTTATCTGCCACGCCTTATCCCTTTACCGTCTATTCAAATTTCATAATCCATTTTTATAAGGATAGTGCTATTTCTTCATGAAATGTAAAATACAGCGTGATTACATACATATCTAAGGCTTCAGTTTGCTTTTCCCACAGAGCTGAATGCAGCCTTATCGCCAAAGGTCATTGAAGGGTTTAAGGCCGGTCGGTGACAATATTGCCTCACTTTGAACCGGTCTGAGATTCAAAAAAGTTGGTAATCGCTGGCCTATACGACGCGCAGCACAAGGTTCACATAAGCACAGGCGCTTCTTCATGAAATGGCATAGCAACGCGGCGGAAGCTCGTAGACAGTACGCAAAAATTATGGCTCATCGCATAGCACAAATGACCGTCTTTTGAAGAGCCATGCGGGCTGTATCCTAGCAGCACACAGCCACACCCGGGCCAATAATGTCAGAAGAAGGGACCTAAGCATGAGGGAATGAGGGGTTTCGGTACAATGCTGCCCTAGTATGAACGCTTGAAGCCGGTGGAATAGAATTAAGAACAAGAGAGATTTACAGATGGAAGTGCATAAAGAAGGATAAAAAGCTTACAAAAGAGTAATAGAGTAGAAAAAGAATAATGTTGAACATAAAACATATGTGAGAACTTGAAACTTTCAATCCTATAAAATTATGAATCATTAACTGACAAAACTCAACTTCTAAATGAAAAATTCACAAGTCGTACTTTCGACCAATGTATCACATATAATATCACAGACATTCAAATTATGGAAGGCTAACCTGAAGGTTCGGTCTCTTGAAGCGTTGTGTCCCTCGCCAAGAACACGAAGTCGTCGAGAAAGTTTGCTTGAGTTTCGCGACCTTTCGGAGCGCCTTCGAATCTTGGCCAATCATCATTTCGGCGTCGAGATCGTTCGACATCGTAATTTTGATACACGTGAAGCATAAGTTTCGCCGGCGACTTAGAGGACTCGTTTTCTTCTAATGTAAATGCCTTGGACGGAGTTGGAGAGGTGCAACATCTCGAATTCGATATCGGACGCATTTGAGTTTTTCCAGTATTTTGAACGACGGTTTTTTCAGAGCCACTTCCGGGACGAGATGATGAATGATCGCTAACTACTGGAATTGATAACGGTGCACTGAAAGAATTCATGCCCAAATCCTGTTCGCAAGAAGGGCGAGTACTAACTGAGTACGTAGTGTTCGTCGATGAACGATTGGGATTAGTTTTATTACTGACACGGATATTGTTATTTGCTACAGCACGGACGCGAGAATCAGAAACAGCAGCTCTTTTATGCAAAATATCTACCGCGTTGATCTGTTCAGAATGACCCTTTCCAAAATCTTCAGGGCCTTTGGGAGGAGTAATAACCGTGGACTTGACCGAATTTTTATCAGAAAAAGGAGGGAGACTAGATTCCTCGAGGGCATAGTTCGTAGACCAGTTCTTAAGATCAAACACCGAATCCATAAACGAAACCATACCGTCAGCTAGAGATGACTCTATAAGAGATAAATTACCATCAGTGGAAGTTACGAGCTCCTTACATGAAGGTACGTTCACGTAAGTTGCCATAAGCTCCGAATCCTTTAGACTCGTCGGGACAGTCTGGGAGGGCTCACGAGCTGGCATGGCGTGCGAAACTTTCTCTCGTTCAGACTCTCTACCGACAATCTGAGAAGATCCATCAATATTAAGTGAACAGCGAGGGGAGTTTGCATCAAGCTTGCTACCGTGCGAGGACACCTCAACGAGTGAAGCGCAGAAAGGCCCGTTGTTGGAAACGTCCAGTTGAATTATAGACGGAGAACTACTACCGCTGAAACCATTAGTAAAGCTCGTCACCACTGAAGATTGAGGCCTTTGTCGAATGTAGGACCTCGTGAGCGAAGACGTCGTGACTGCGGTGGGGTCGCGAGACAGTGACAGGATCGAAGACTTAACTCTACCACGAAGCGTGTCGACTTGAGACGGTATATCTCCTCTTGATTTCGTAGCCTTAACATCGGAGTTCCATGAGGTTCCTGAAGATGATGATGTATCACCGCTATCGGATCCACACCTGGAAAGCGAATCATGGGGGAGGTTCGAATTCTTCGAGTTGATACTCCTAATATTCCGACCTAAGTCAGTGATCGCCTTCATTTTTATCGGATTTTTGAAGGAAGACCAATTAAATTTTGACTTCGGAGTAGACGTCTTTGAGTTAGTGCTCGTGTTACCCAACAAACAAGAACTATTAGTTCTCAGATTCAATTCATTGTTATGATAATCTGATACTTCAGGACTAGAAAACGCTACAAGGGTTCTATTTCCATTATTTTCGGACAATTTAATGGTATTTAAATTACGCCCATCAGTTGAAGATGCAATGGAACCAGGTACAGAACCTTCTTCAGAAAGAGACCTCTGTTCTGCTTCTGAGTTAGGAACAGCAGAACTTTTACGTTTCCACGTCTGGGCCGCGTGGGCAGTTAATGCAGTCCAAAAACGAAAGTTTTGACCGGCCGATTCGCTAGCTTTTAGGTGCACTGGAACACATCCATCAAGATTGACATTGCTGTTATCAGAATGGGAAGTCTCATCAAGCCATTCGGGAACACGCTTCAAATGGGATCCATCATCTCTAACCCCTTCTTCAGCGAGCTTGAGAATGGAAATTTCCTCACCTTTACAATTGGAATTTGCAGAAGCTCCTAATTTGTAAGAATCATTTTGAGTAGCATCCTCTGCGTGTTTGCTCTTGGTCGCACCCAGATTATCAGCTTGTGTCTCGCCGTCTCCATCAGACCTTTCCTCATCGAGGAGAGCACTCACTTGAACATGATCATTACAGGAAGAATCTTTGCGATGGTACGACGACGAGTGAATGTGTACAGAATTGCGAGCGCTTATGACACCAGGGCCCAAAATAACAGGTTTGGGCCCAAAACATTCGCTCATGAAACTGCGGGGCCGCTGACCACCCGCTGCGTCTGGTGCACTCGAAGGCGGTTGAGTCACGGAGGCCAGAGCCTGATTACCTGACGACGGACTTTTCTGGAACGCAGGACAATCTGACAGGCCGCACTTTGAATTAGAGGTCGCATTTTCCTTACTTACAGATTTGTTTCTTAATTCTGAATCAGTCTTGATAATTGCTTCACAATTGGGTTTAGTGGGATCTGAAGGGTTGGAACTATTGACATCGCAATATTTGTTAAGTGAAGGACGGTTGGATTCACTATTTTTGAGGGAAGAAAATTCCTTGTTCATCCTCCCATAAGAATTTGGATAATATCGTCTAGCATCAGTGACTAGAGGTTTAGAATATTTGAAAACCATCTTATTTGCTTTAAAATCTTCAGACTTACCATTTACAACCAATGATAAATCTGGATTTTTTGAAGAGTTGTGGTTACCTTGATCGTATATAACTTTGGATACAAAGTTACCCTCATTCGTACTATATTCAGCAATATTGGTGTGCTTAGACTCTGGCTGAGTCTCACCAGTCATTGATAAATCGAGAATTGACATACCCTCGTTGGTTTTTACATCAACTTTTACAGAGTTTAATCCATCACCGTTACAGAGTACATCTGTAATCGGAGAACTCTTCCGGGCATCTACTTTCGACGACCTCGAGTACGCAGCGATGGCTTCACAGTCGACTTCAAAAGGCCCAGTTTGGTTGTTGAATTCAGCGTCATCTCCAGCGCTAGCATCACTGAGCGTATCCTCTTCTGTGGCGACACGAACAACTTCTATCACAGTACTCGCAGTCCCATCACTTTCTTCAAGATCTTCAGGCTCTTCTTCAAACTTATTATTAGCGCTCTGCTTCTCATCGCCACTACAAGGAGGCCCAGAAGTTACAACATAATCGGAGGCAAGACCATTGTCTTTCAGCGCACCTGTGCCTTGTGGCATTGCATTGATGTCATTGGCGCATGTCAAAGGAAGATCCCCGGTTGCCTGTGCATCTTCTCCACTGTTCCCGTTTTTGTCTAAGATAACTCCGCCCTCCGGCTGTCCTATGAAATCAAATTTGTCGTTGCAAGAGTCTACGGATTGGGTCTCCGATTCGACACCTGGAGTATCATTTCGAGAATCGAAGACCGTGTCAAAGAGTTCCATGACTTCATTCTTAATTTGGTCATCACCAGTACCCGCAGAAGTACGAGGCGTTGTATGGTGCTTCATTTCGCAAGCGACAGCTGAATGATCCAAATTCTCGTCGGTGCTTTCGTAACTTTCGTCATCACCAGACTCGTTTTCAGATCCAGATAAAGTAGACGATTCATCATCCACTAGCACCCAACTTTCCTCGTCGGAGGTATGCAAAACAACTCCTCTTGGCAGAGAAGCTTTGCTGGTATCGGTGGTTTCTCCAGGACTTGCTTCACCAGATGATGACGAGTCTTCCTCGTCAGACGAGGACGAATATGTAGAGGATGACGATGAAGGTGTGTAGCGCCCTAAGCGATTCAAAACATTTCTTCGTTTCTGGCCATCTGGTGAACTTGAATCATCAGAATTACCAGCTAAACTCTCAAATGGAATGTGTTTATTTTTAGATAAAAGATGAGTGCAACATGACCCATTTTGATTGAGAGGAGTTGGAACATTCGAGTTCGTAGTTTCCTCGACAATGGCTTGTCCGTTGCTGTCGTCTGTAATTGAAGGAATGCATGAAGTACAGCTTAAAACTGTAAGAGGGCTTCCAGGAGTTGTGCACACTGAATCATCGTAAGAAATGAATTCAGTTGGAAGAATTTCACTTTCAAAAGACAAGCAGAAGTTTCGGGCACATAAGATATGAAGCCCATCCCTCTTTTTCGTCGACCGGTCACCTGAAACAGGAAGCGAGTTAATTTCACTACCCGTTTCTCGTCGTCGCCGGACAGGAAAATTCAGCGACGACTTGGACTTGGTCAACTGGAATGGTTTGTCTTGGTCAGCGAGATCAGTCCAGGGCTTATCGGAAACTAGGCGAACTGAGCTCCTGGACAGAGTGTAGGACTTGCACCGCGTGAGCGGTTGCCCTACAGTGCCAGAGCTCTCCTCATCGTCGCTCTCAAAATCGGATTTCAATTCCTGTGGCGACAACGAAAATGACGAGGGCTTCGCCAATGCATTGATTCCTTGAATATCTGCATCAGTTATATGGGATTCACTGGTAGGTGGAGCAGAATTGAAATCATGGAGGCCATTATTGTTCGAGTCAGGGTTTGTGTTGGGTGGCGTCGATGCACCTGATCCAAGTGTTGAAATGTGGTGGAAGGTGTTGGTGTCCGGAGGTATGTTCCTTGGCTGATCCGTCTTGATGAATTCCACGTTCTTTTTCTAAACAAAATTTGTAAGCCACAGATTCAAATTTATGAGTAAATTTTTCACGAGCATTGATTTCTTCATATAAATGGCAAGGACTAAACTAGATGTGACTTATTTTCAGTTCAATCAAAATTTAGAATCAACGCTAATTTATCCAAAGCACTTTCTGTGGTCAAACGAACAAGGACAGAACAGAATGAACATCATGAACCACACAAACCAGTAGAACAAGTACCCCAGTCAGAAATATTGGCAAAGTCGTTTAAAGGTAAATTCGCCGCCAAAAGTACCACGCACCAGAAAATAGAATTGGAAAAGTAATCAAACGAGCACTTGGCAGACGCCTGAAAGAGGCCTCACAGATGGCCGGGGTCACTATCAACAGGCGGCAGATAGAGGAGCCCACGGCGCGCGCAACAGACAGGCAGGCTTGTGTAAATAGCGACAGACGGCGGCTAGAAACCTCCGGCAGAAGCGCACCTTCCACATTAGATGACGTACGTCACGCCTAAAAATATGAGACAATAACTCCCGGCACACGCCCCAATATGGGATGAATTTTCCAAACTCCCCAGTCGAACTTTTTTGCCCGAGCATCTATAATTATTAACAAATTTGATCGCCCAAGCTCAGATATTGCCGCTGGACAGCAGGCTATTGACAAGGGTAGGAAAAAAGTTCGACTGGGCCTACTTGAAGGGAGGTCGAAGTCTTGTGCTGGCGAGTTAATGAAGCATAAACCAAGAGTTACGAGAATGTATTTCAAGCCCACACCAAGCTGGGCATGTTCGGCTTCTACAGCGCAAAAATTGCACAACCAAACTCGACCAAAAGACCACTAAGCTTAATTACGCTGATGAGATTCAAAGGATGAAGAATAGATATCAGTAAGAAGATATCAGAAACAAGATAGTAGAAAGTGTTACTTCTAACAGAAACGAGATTAGGCGGTAAGCCTCAATTTCATGTTCCATAAAAGTGCATATTACAAATTTTCATATTCCGTAATTTCATATTTCATTAGAGTACAAATATGCGAAGATTATGGTAGTTGTGTCCGTACACGTGCCGTTGAAGCGAAGTATCACAAAGGGATGTAACTACTTCCCTTTAGAAAATCCGTGTAATTGTATCTTCTCTTTCTCATTCTGCTGCCTTTAGAAATAAAGTGATTAATTTACATACTCTTTTAACTAACAGGTTATAGAACGATCAGGAAAAAACATCAAGTGAACTATGGAGTACCTCATAAATTAATGCAAAGGTAATGTCGAAGTTTCCCAACGCTTTTTTTTTAATTTTACTGAGAGGGCACACAATCGCCATTTGTCTTCACCACGCCATAACGAGAACATTTCAAGGCTCAATGAATAGACCCACGCAAGATAAAGACTAGTTCCACACATCTATACAAATGCAATACCACATCCACCTTTCTCGTCACCCCGCCGATAATCAACAACCCGGCAGGGATATCAGCGCTCGGGAGACCAAAAGTCTAGATAATTACTTACGACCCAGCAAAAAAGTTGGAGTGGGTAGGGACTGTGAAAATATAATGTTCGATTCTAAGAAGCAGCACAGGTTCAGATTTGGTCTATTTACAACGGGAGAAGGGCTAAGGAGAGGCTGTCAGGAACAGCGCTGAGCAGGAACACGCGTCACCGGCTGACATCAGCTACATGCGGGCACAATGCCTGTTGAGTACACCCCAGTATACCACAGCTCCATAGACCCGAAGGCCGAAGAAACATGGAGTAAAAGAAAACAGATAGCATAAATGTAACTTGAAAGGGGAAATGAAAGGATGAAAATGAAAGGAGAGGACAGAAATCGCATTGAAGAGCGAGGATGGAAGGAAAATGCACGACGGATAACTAGAGAACTAACTGAGGAGACATGAAATGTGGTTGTAATGAAATAGTAACAATCAAACTTAAGAGTAAGAAGTAAGCAGCCAAGCCGTGTTCAAGTCAAAAAGATGAAGAGAGAGTTTACGAGTTTACAAAAATTGGTTGTGTAGATGCTCACTACCCTTACAGAAATTCTGGCAATACTAGACATTGTTCTTGGCATATTTTTTAATTCTGAATCAGCAACTAACAAAGGTTAACTAGGTTAAACAAGTTAAGGTTAGGTTTGATCGTCTCATCTATATGGTAGCGCGAGTCGCAGCACATAAAACTGCCATAAAATCATGAATATCTCATAACAATTTGCGATGAATTTAAAGTTCGTATCCGACGGCCATAAAATCATGAATATCTGATAATATAATAATTTGCGATGGATTTAAAGTTCGTATCCGACTGCCATAAAATCATGAATATCTCATAATAATTTGCGATGGATTTAAAGTTCGTATCCGACTGCCATAAAATCATGAATATCTCCTAATAATTTGCGATAGATTTTAAAGTTCGTATCCGTTATGTGGGGGTCAAAGCGTGCTACCAACGCGACATGCTCAGCTTGACTGGGATGAACATGAACACATTAACCAAAAAATTAGGATCAGTAGTGTAGATCAAGTGTTCATTTTTCCCTTTTTTCAAAGCAGCTACGATGGATTAAGTAATTATTTCAGCCTATGAATCCGTTCACACAAAAATGAAGCAAAAAATTGCAAGTCACCACAACACGTGAACTCGATCACAGTTAATATTCAACGTCACACGCATACCAAATGTGCCGACAAATTGAAGCACGGATATTCCATGGTACAATATTCTTATATAAATTATTGAAAAAATTCCCATCTTTGCTTCACTTTAGTCTGAATCTTTTCAACAAACAATAAAGTCCACCCTAAAACAGCGTAAGAGTCCACATATCCGTGGCGAAACTGCAAACAGTCAGCGCCAAATCCACATATGCCAAGTGTAGAATTCAAGCACGAAATCACATGGTAAACTGCACACTTCTGGAAACTACACGAGTGCCACAGGACAACGAAGAGTGCGCCGCATGGAAATCAAGGAGCCTGAACGTCCAAAACACGCCAGACACAGCGCAGCAAGACAGCGTCACCACAGAGAAACGAAACACGAGTAAAAACTTCACGGCGTTCAGAAAAACGAGACAAAAAAGGATGGGCACCGCCACATGGCTAAGCTCGAGGGGAGCGCACCATCACGTGTGACCCTCGGCACGACTCTGACGCCACGCCCTCGTGCGGCGCGCTACTGACGCCGCCTGCACAGCCGCCTCTCACGTAGCATCCACCTCCTCCTCCTCCCATTATTATTACGAACTAGTCGTGAGGCCTGTCAAGAATGACAGGCCTTCTTAAATTCATTATCATAATGTATTGTATTGTCCCAGTGAAGCATGTAATGGGGTCATGAATGTTCCTCATCAGCTATTCATAACCAAACTATGTAAGCCAAATAATTTCGTGTTGTATTATACCCCAAAAAAAATTCCTTTTCTTTATACTCATTTACCATACGATATTCAAACGGCAATGCCGCATAGCAGCGCGGCTTAACAGTAATATTTTCTTGTGAAATACTGATAAGAGGAACGAATATCTCAACAAAACAACTGTGTATTATTACAAAGTAGAATCATTATTATAATATAAGCCAAAAATATTACTTAACGAGCAATACTAAGGCAAGAAACCGAGTGTTAGTTTTATGGGATGTTTTCACTGCAATTTTGCTAAGGTATTCGCAATTCCAACGTGGTTTCCAGCCTAGCCGTCTTCGTATACCCCATGCGACTAACGCGTTAACCCTGTAACAACCACCGCCATGAATTAGGGATTCAAAAATTAGTACAGTTCAGTCCTAAATTTTCATTATTTCTTTCAAAAAGTAGGGTGAATACGCGCACAAACACACAAAATGTGAGCGACTGCTTTCCACTATTTCGTTCATTGCAAATTTGAGTTGGTCCTTTAAAGATTACAAACGTCACGAGAGACACACCCTGGTGATGATGTTAATAGATTTATGAGCTCAAATATTTAACCCTTTGACCACTGACGGTACCTCCAATTACCACCCTTATTTTTCCCTCATTACGAGCAAATTATGTTGCTGAAGCGTGTAAGCGACTGACAGTAGTCTCAGTTACCACTCCGCTATCAATTAAATTGCGGCATCTGGCAACTCATCGCTGTCACGTGTGTAAACAACAAGATCTAAATATAACAAAAAAATTACTATTATAAATGTATCTCGGCGTCAAAGGGTTAAAAACACTTTTTGTGAGCAAAGAATTATTGAATTGTGAATTACGTCTTGCATATTGTTTCCTGGAAGGAAGTAGTATTACAAAAATAAGAGTCAACGAGAACGAAGATGAGTGCAGCAGTGAAGGAAATGATATGAACGAATCACGCATGATCAGTTTACTAGCGTGACGTGAACAGCGTGCGCCCAAGTCCATTCTGGCACGTATGTCCAGGTCATCTTGACGAGCTGAAACTCATTCTCTGAATCACTGACGGACTCGCCTTCACATAATATTACATGCATAAAGCACTATTAAATAATATATAGTAATTCATTCTCAAAGTAATGAGAGAATACAAAGATACTCAAAGACAAAACAAAAAATAAACATAAAATGTAGTTGTAGAGCAGCAAAATATAGCAGAAATGATATAAAAAATCCTATGTAGCATTTAAGATTCAAAGAAACTAAAGAAGCATAAATATATATACATATATATATATATATATTATTAAAGGATATAAGCGGGATATGAGGATGCAAATGAAAAGAGAAAACGAAAATTGCACCAAAGACTGAGGACAAAATATAAATGTAAGATGGTAAACTAGCGAGCTAAACGAGAACAAAAATTTTCAAATAAAATGGGACAGTGTTGGAAATAACGACAAAGGCGAGTTCCTGCATAAGAAATATGAACAATTACCGCGAGCTGCGTTGCAAAAGTTAAAAATACGAGTGCGATTTCACTTCCAACGACAATTTCTTCAACAACAAGCGTTCCCTCGCTCACATAATAAGACTAAGGCCCACAACATCAGAATTGCACGGCCCAGCGCTCGGTGGACTCCGCCGGGGGCGGTAGCGCGAGTAAAGGAGCAACTGCCGTGTTATTAATGTTGTTATTGTTAATATTAGTAAATTAAATTAAGGCTCCTTAGCCATATCAAATGGGATCTTACGAAAGAAAAAACAAGGCATCATTAACCATGGACTGTAAGGAACGTGGAATCTACGCACAGGTGTATTCCTACATACGATTCCCTGTACATAGAAACAGCAAACTAAGAAAAACGAAAAGGAAAAGAGAAAAAATAATAAATCCCCGAAAATGGAAAGAAGTACAGCGGGCACGGAAGACAGAAGTTCCGCTGGGCTATCTGTAGCTCAGGTAACCTAACAGTACCCTCTGAGGCCGCCATTCCCGCAACATACGATAAAAAACTAACCCAACCCTATTGCCTGCCCTACGCCCCCTAGAGGAGCCACTGCTGTAAACGCTGCAGGAAGTAGATAGCAGCGCTAGTAGTAACAAGGATTTGCTAGCGCTTCAGTAGATCAGACTATATCGCACCACGTGCCTCACATTACGAGTGCCAATGTATTCACTACATCATCATAAAAGCAATGGAGTCACCATTCTTTAACACTCCCAAATAGATTGGTCCATCTACCCTGCCCAGCATTATAAAACATTTTTTGAGCCTTTCATCGCTTTACAGCACGTATAAATTCTTAGCTTTCATCTTAGTTTCAGTTTAAATTTCACTGTCGATTTCAGGTTTCATTTCCAGTTCGCAAAGAAAGAATAGCTCAGGGATCCTACCCCTTCCCCGAGGGCCCGCGAAGTCCCCTAGATACGCAGAAGGACAATCCCCTGCAGCGTGTCCCCAATTGAGGGGAAATGCTGCAAGAAATGCGGAGCCGAGAACGCTTCTTCGACTATCGACGGTGATAGAAATTTGAAGACAGCTCCGAAATTACTCACATGCCAACGAAAGAATGTCCAGTGTTTCGCTCTGAGTGTTTTGTGCCAGGACTGAAAGGATGTAGTCAAAACATGAACACGCACCGCCAAAATGTTACAGGAAAAAATCTACACCGCGATAAAACTGCTACCAAGCACTTTTGTTCTTCAAGTAAAGAGTTATCCTTTACAGATGAAATCATGACAAGTCAGATGACACGTAAAGGCTGGTTTACAGCATTCAGTACTCCTCTGTCGCTTACAACCTCTTTTGGGAAGGAATTTACAAAAAAAAGGAACATTTCTGATCTTCGTCGTGAGTCTATAGAAGTACTCGGACACTGGCAAACCTGAGCGTGCTGTACTTCTGTTAAGACATTGCCCGCAGTAATTAGGTGTGGCCACTCCCTCACGGCTGTTTTTGTAGAACTCTCAGCCCAGCTCACATAGAAAGATTCCTCGCAATTACGTCTTAAGACCAAGAGCAAACCTTGAACGTTCCGGCGTGAGTGTAGTAACTCTGCGATGCTGAAGAGGACACCGTGATGTTCCCCTCGACTTTTTATAACCATACACACGCAATTACCTCGCGCACAGGAAGGACTGAAAGAGTTAGACTACTTAAAAAAACGCGGCGTGTTTGTCAGCTTCCTTCACTTCCTGCTCTCCAAGCGTAATCTCAGATCGAGGTCGACAAAAAGAAAATAAATAAGCGCGTAGACAAAAGGGAGCACTAACCGGCTCTATTCAAGTAAACAAACAATGGCGGAGGTCGGCAAAAAGGGTAATAACTTTCAGGAGTGCCATGACGGGATGAACTCCACATTTTTAGGCAGCAAAAACGCTACTCTAAACACGAACGATGCATAAAAATTGTTGTTCAAGCACCGCCCGAGGCAAAAGACGCGCATAGTTTGCGATGCTCAAGCTTCTGTCATGCCAGGTGATCATTAATTAGCATAGGTAGAAATTATAGCATTATAAATAACTCTTCCTGAAATTAGAACGCGGAAGCAAAATGCTAATTTGGTTGTTTACATGAGACGCACACATCCAGAAACGTCGTTTACCACGAGCAAAAGACACAGGCATTATCAGAAAAGTAACAATTAATTTACGAATAAATCTTCGAACCAGTACTCAGTGAAAAGCAGAGACGAGTGGATACCGTTTAGCGGAGTAGGCTCACGTTAGAGCATTGTTTAGTTTGCATTCTTAAGCTTCCAAGACGTTTACGTTCCTGTGCCAACAGCAGTCGAGTTTTGTACAGCCGAGTACCATACATAGGGTGACTCAGAGCTATAAAGTTTATATGTTCGTGTCTAGAGCGGTGAGCTAACCCTTACAACCCCGTTACGTCGCTCGCTAAAGTTCATCTTGTTCGTGTCTAGAGCGGTGAGCTAACACTTGCAAAATTCAGTCTTGTCGCTTGCTAAAAAAACGTAAAGTACCATATTCGCGTAATAATCTAGAGGTTAACGCAATTATTCAATGGAGCCCGTGAGAATCAAAGCATTTTATCAGCGTAGCGAGCAGAATATTCTAATGTTTCAATGCCCATTGAAACATAAGATTTTCAGGTTCACGAAAAAATCGAAGAGGTAAATTCTGACAGAAGACATTGTTTAGAATTCTGAATCATTAAGAACTAATAAAAAAGTTAATGAATGGATAAGTACTACGTGAATTACAGCCGGTCGAAAATTACTGCCAAAACATGCCTCCATATCAGCATGACTTGCATTACAACACGCACTCGCGTGTTATTCGTGCGTTACGAGTTACAACAAAACGCGTTTCAGGCACAGTTACACATACTTTAGACGATATGTGAGAGGAAAATTAGTTCAATCATCACCTACGTTATGCAGGAAATTTATTTAGTGAATTACATCACATCCACATACTTCGTTTTTGAAAATAGAATAAATTTATACACATCAAACATAACACACGCCAAAAAGTCACAAGAAGGCAAACTTTCAGGAGTGTCCGAAAAAATAAGAAACAGGGAAACTTGTATTCAGGCACCAATGTTAACGACAAAATACAACGTGTTATAAATCTCGGGCTCAGGTACAAGCGCCACTACAGAAAAACAATCATTGTTTGTTTAAGCGCCTCGATCCACGTAGTGGACACTAAACGGTGGATCTTTATTGCACTACTAAACTTTATTGCATTACCATGGAGTGATTGTTCTCAAGTCCATCCCCATGTACAGCGTGCAACTCGTGCCACAGCAATGTTCAAATCATGTCCAGCTAAAACGCACTGACGATGCTTCGAGCAAAACTTTTAGGAAAAGTGATTTTAGTAGACGTGAACTTCTCCACACAAGGAAACCCTTCTAAAACTAACTTCAAAAAATGAGTTCGAACAGTTTCCTGAAGTAGGTACAAACTTACAGCTCACCTTTCAACGAAAAATGACGAGTGGAATGCAGCCTGAAGATGGTATGAACAACAACTGACTAATTTCGATCATCTTCATAACTCTTGCGTTTCATTCAAGAATTTGAAAACACGATGACGGGTTTAGTAATGGAACTTTGTGCTCTCGCTGCACACGGGCCACTCACAGACGAGCTAGCAGGTGCTCCTCCTCTAGGTAATGCGAATCGCGACATCCTTCAATTTTCAGGTTCAAATGACAATTCACTGGTTCGCTTCATAATTTCGTAGTAATTAGGCTAGGATAGTTTCACCACTATTTTACATCACTGCATGACGAACAACGAATCCGCGTCGCGTTGATGGCATATTTACAAGATATTTTTGATATGTACTATTTCTCGTTCTCGTGCAAGACTTACATGTTCATTTCAAGGTTTTTTAACATTATGCACTTAACTCCACTTGATCACTAATAATTCTACTAAGAAGGTTCATCAAATTTATAAAATAGCTTGAGCTCACTGGGAAGGCAGTGGAGTAAGTTTTCTACGTAACATCACAGAAAATTGTTGAGCACATGTTCGCAGAGGAACCTCGTTATTGGTTGGGCATGAGCAAGTTTCTCATGCATTTATACAAACTCCGGTGACCAACTCCAGCTTTCAGCTTGTCGTCCTCAGAGCTGAACGTGACGGTAGCAGCCTCAGGGCCCAAACTAACTGGATCCTGCCTGGAAAGGTCGGCAGGACAAAATCTCGCTGTACTTTTGGCGAAGGATTGTTGACTAGCACCCACATTGATATGATAACCCGACGCACCACTCGACGGAGAACACACAGTGTTGTCCATACAGCACCGAACTAAGCCGGCCGTCGAAGCAGGAGGATGGATGTGCGGGGCAGAACAACCCGAAGACGAGCAATAGCTCTGATGCTGTTGCTGGACAAAGTGAGGTGTGGATGAACTGAAGCCCACACCTCCTACTCGCCGGTACTGCTGCTGCCTCCGAGGTCTCGGAGGCTTCCCTAGGCCTCCCGCGGGATCTGGAGAAGGGCTGTGGCGCAATGATGGGGAAGCAGATCCTCCTCTCGGTAGCATTTGAGGAGACGAAGACGGAGAAGACAGGACTGCAAATCGTTCACAGCTCGAGCTTCGGAAGAGGCCACTTTCAGGCATTTGTTGGCGCAGTTGGAGTTGAGGCTGATGACAAGTGGGACAAGGATCATTAGAAGAGTAAAAACTAACGGTGGACTGTTGCTGTTGTTGGGAGAATGAGTGCTGTGCGAAGCAGCGCGGCGCAACAGTTGTGCATGCATGCTGATGCTGGTTGGCCAAGTTCGAAGACGAGCTTTGTGGTTCAGGAGGCAAAGGGCGATTTCTGAAGAATTGGTGATAGGTGTCGATTCTTTGCGAGTCCATCATTCCTCCTGAAGTACACGCCAAGTCCTCCGGAGAACTCGGTCTGCCCCTGTCAACTGATAAGGGACTTTTGACTGATAACTGATCTCTTCCAGTGTGTCGGGTCAAGGGCGAATTAGGAGCACTGCTTGGGCCACCCAAGTAGCTGACTTTGCTGGCTGATGGAGCTTTAGTGACAAGATTATCATAAATGCAATCAGGATCATTAACACTAGGATCTGAAGATGAGGAAGTTTTAGTCCACGCAAGATTTGAAGGAGGAGCAGGCAAGGGCTGAATGAAACAGTGCTGACCACGGTAAGGAAGGCGAGAAAGAACAGGAGGGCTGTTCAAATTACAACCGTTGAACAAAGCTTCTTTGCAGCTTGAAGCAGTTTCTTTAGGCGAAACTGTTTCGCTGGGTACTGGATGACAACCGGCCTGAGGGTAGCCAGATGGAAAACAAAATTTACTTTGATTTTCAGCAGTTTGAAATGGCTGCGCTTGAGGAAACTTACGTAGACACATGGGCGACGAATGAGTAGAATCTGAAAATCTTTCCGTTTGATTGTACTGGTTGGATTGCATTCCAGAAGTATTGCTCATGAAAGGATATTTTGGAATACTTTCTGCTGATCCAGAGAAAGATGAATTTTCGTAAGACAGAAGACTTTGAAGTTGATCGAGTTTTTGCATAGGAGGTGGAATAGATTTAACGTTATAATTACCTTTGTTCGAGTGTATGTTGGCATTAAGAACATTGGTGTATTTTTCATTGAGAGGATAGGAAAGTTTTGATATACCCTGAGCCGGTCTGGAATACGCATATGCTCCACGTCCACTCGCAGAACTTCTGTAAGAAGACGAAGAGAAGCTAGTCGAATCAGAGGATGTTCCGTCAACATTTCTTCTCGGCGGCACCAATGGGGCGCACGTATTCGATGAGATACTTCGTTCCTTTCCATAATTTACGTCTGAGTCAGATGAAACATACTCGGTCGACGAACCCTGAGGGAAATTGTGCCTATGCTGAGATCGGTTCACAACGTAATTAGATTGGTCAATAACTGGAGATGCCAGATCAGCGGAGGCCAATGATTCCATGTTCGTTTTTGGAGATCCATATTTTGTACCGATTAAAGATGCTGGCTTGATCACGGGAGAAGCAGAATGACTGCTTGTGGGAGTCATTTTTTGAGGAGCTTTATGAGACACACTCAGATTCGGACTTTGTGACAACCTAGCAGGAAAAACCTTATCGTCACGTACATCAGATGATGGAACACTAGTTCTGGGAGTAGAAGCCTTCGTTACAGGACACGCTGCGCTGCGAAAAGAAGCCAGAAAAGGTGCAGGCTGATCGAACTTGCGCAAAACAGGATTCCGGCCGCCGTCACTCGTAAGAACAGCTTTATAGGCTACCACAGAAGGCTCCTTCTCAGCACTCCGCTCCGTTGAAATGCTAGACGAAGAGCATCTCCTATCTTGAGGATAACCAACTTGAGATTGGTTCATAGTGGAAGCGGGAGGTCCACTAGAATAGACGTCACTCGAACGGGTGAATTTAGGAGAAGGAAGAAGCTGAGATCTAGTACTGCCCACCCCAGAGACTATATTAGAAGTGATGATATCAGGCTTTGCAAACTTTGGCATCGCTTGGTAAGTAACGGGAGACTTTGTAGATCTTTGAGGAGGTGAAACGGCTCTGGCTCTAACTGCAGACCGAGCCAATGAAGTTATGGGTGACGAATTGTTGGCCAAAACCGCGACAGCGTCGGAGGTAACTAGCTCCCTAAGGTAGTCGTAATTGTGCTGTTGGCGGGCAAAGGCTTCCTGAGGATCAACGTGAGTAGTCGGCGTATTACCTTTGCTATCTAAACCGAAGTAGCAATAATCAGCAGTAGGATAGTTTACAGGAGGAGGAGGTCGTGAGGGTGGCTCGTCGTTTGACGGGTTGCCAGAAATGTATCCCTGCATCCTCAGTCGCGGCGGCATTATTTCTAAGAGTTCCATTGGCAGCGGGGACATCCTTGATGAGCAGGTGGAAGTCGGGGGCGGAGATCGAGGAGGGGATTTAGTCGATTGTTCTTCGGATGAAGCCATCTTTGAATCTTCCTCTAGTTCTATTGGTATTGGACGCAAATGGGGAAACTTTGGTACTCGACATCCAGAAGAGGATCCAGCAGAAGATCCCGATGAAGAAGACGAAGACAGAGAAGTGAATGACGACGATGCTGCAGAAGACTGGGATTTGTGAACAAGGAACACGAACTCATGGTCAGCGCTGTCCTCGGTAGGCATAACGACGAACGAGCAGTAACTTTACACAGCTTACATATGATATTTGAACGAAGCTCCTACCAAGTACACTAAGAATATCACTGAGAAACTATTTCCTAATCTCCTGTGTCGATACATGTTCAGATTAATCTTTGCACGTATGAGATTCAAAAACTTCCAACTCTCTGTTAAGACACATGTCGCTGGAGCCCTCATCTGAAAATAGATCAATCACATCAGTTCTTAAACACGTCGAAGTGGTGCACACACCAATGCAAAACGGACGCCACAACGCGAGATTTTCTTAAAGTCTAAACGCACTGAAGTAAGAGAGCGATAAAATTCATCAATGATGGTATGTTGAAAATCTTAAACGACTGAAGACGGCCAATTTTGACACGCACGTACTCGTAAACTGGCGCCGCTGGGCCACCTGCAAGCACTGAAGAACGACCTAGCCGGCACCTTCTGAAGAAGACCACACTCAGCCATACCACTGACTTCAGTTTGCGAGTAGTTTAAAGTCGTTATATGTTCTGAGACCGACAACACGTGCAACATCACAGGTACAGAAGAGTAAACACTTTAGCCTGATGAGATCAGAATCTGCAAATGGAACTTTCAAATGCCCTTAAAGTTTCTCCAGACGCGCATTTAGCTGACGCATATTGGGAACGCCTCAACTCCGTTCTGACAAACAGC
>VOMN01065617.1:0-14076 GCA_014899125.1 Orchestia grillus
CTGGGACACCCCGTATTGTGCATCAGCCAACAGGACGTCAATGACCTTCTACACTACGTTAAACGGTGTAATAAAACACTAACCTATAAGCCTCTTCTAACGCTTCGTCTTCTAAGAGTTTTTGCAGCGCTCGATGGTCATCGCGGAGCGTATGGTCCTCTGCTGGACCAGGAGGGTTGGATTCCGTGGCAACTGATCCGTATTTCTCCAGGGCAGCGCTTCGCTTCCCTCCGGAGCTCCCAGATAATTTTTTCTTAGAGGGTTTTTTTGATCTCTGACTCCCGGATTTTGTGCCTGGCTTGCTAGAATGTTTCCTTTGAGACGCTGAGGAAGATTTTTCAGTCTTGGGGTGGTCTGCTTCGAAACGGATGCGGAAGAAGTGGCCTAAGATGAACTTGAACCAAGAGAGAGGGAAGAAAGCCTGCATGTTGTCGACCACCTCTGAGTCATAAGGCAGGTCATCGAGCCAGGATACGGGAGGACCGTACAGCACGCATGCATGTGAGAGAGACACGCGCGCTGAAGGTGGAGGTTTAGCTGCGGGACTAACACGAGGCAGCACCTTTACACTGGTCACAGTCATGTTCGTTGGGGGAGCCAATTCGTGAGTTGGAGACGCATCCAAATCTTCGGATAGATCAATAGACTGGTGGCGGATTTGCATCTGCTGTAACTGGACGGCAGTGGAGTTGGAACGACTCCGCCGAAGGGCGCAGCCGCTTGCAGGAGAGGCGTTCGGAGGCGTGAGGACGAAGTTTTGCGACTTGCCAGCAATAGGTGGAAAGTCTCTATTCAGCGACAGTCGACTGCCTAGCTTATTGAACCCAGGAACCTGATTTGAGTTGCGTGTCTTCAAGCCGTCGGGATTCATAACGAGTTTGTCGCTGCTGAGATCAAAAATATCCTGCTCCCACTCATGACGAGACTCGATGGTTGAATTCAGTTTACTTTTGTCCACCCAGGCAAGTCTGCTTCCCCGCCCACTTTGCAAAGATTTATTGTCCCTGTCATCGCTAAGCTCACTTTTGATATCTTTGAGTCGACCCGTATCCTGGCTACAGTTAGGGTTTTCTCCGTCGGTAATATTAGCTGGTTCAGCAAACTCAGATTGACGGCTGATGGCATCACTGAGTTTAGGTAACGAGGAGAGTAGGTCGTATGAAGCGCTGGCGATGCTGTGACGACTTCTGCTGCAGTGACTTCGTAGTGACGGTGCTCTGGTGACGCCAACGCATCTTTGCTTCGACGTGATGGCGTAATCCATCACAACGAAAAGAAGGCACTTGACAAAATACTCGTCGATGATGGACAGAAAATCGTTGGAGTCGATCACTCCGGTCAGGACATTCTGGGTGTCAGAGTAAGCGAAGAGGGGCAACTGACACAGCGGAGTGAGGGTGTGCAGAAAGAAAGGGTTCACCAAAGTTTCAAATCGACGCGAAGATGAGCGAGCTTCGAAGGGCTCGTCAAAAGTCCTGCTGAACATGGCGTCCACTCTGGTGGCCTCGACGGTGTGGCAACTCGTCTCCTGCAGCTCCAGCCCCTTGATGCCGAGGTACACGTGGCCACAGCCTACCTCCAGCACCTGCGCGGGGGATCACCATCACATAAGACTGAACAAATGCTGTGTTATAATAGCAGAGATTGGTTTATTAGCAGGAAATCTAACTCTGAGTTGAAAAAAGTACAATCGTTGCTATAAAAACCATGTATTTGACACTTGGACCAGTCCGGTTTCGTAAAAAAAAATGTCAGTGAATGTCATCTGAAAAACAAAAACACGTAACGTAAATTACAAAACAAATTATGACGGTGAAAATACACATTTATAAAATAAGAAAGCAAAGACCAAGACAAGACGAAAAAAGGTCCTACATAGTCAGCCTGAGAGTAAGAAAACCATTCGTACTGTTTTGGCCAGAAGGTTCAAGCAAGATATAAGGGGGCTGAGGTGAAACCCGAATTTATTTTAACGCGTCTTTTTTTATGTATCAGGATTCCAGAATTCTGAAATCTAATGCATTACTTGTTGAGTCTATTATTGAAAAGTTCAATTGAAAGGATGATTGAAATTTTTGCAATGAGTTCGAGGGTTCGACTGGGAAGGTTTTTGCAATTGTCTGTCCAAGTGCTATGAGGATGGCGCTCCCTGTGCAAGGGTCACTGCAGGCTTCGCACCTCAGCTCACACACGAAGTTAGAGCGCACGTCCGACAGCAAGGAGCTTTTAGGTCAGAAAAAAATCCGAAATTTACAAAAGTTTTTAAGGCTACATTTAAAATCTATTAGCAACTAGAAAATACGGTTTTAAGAAATTGCACGCATTCTGTACGGTTATAACTAAGGTAAAGTTCAGAGATATAAAGTTTTTCTAGGAACTTTCTCCAATTAGAATTTAAAGTCAGCCTAAAAACTTTTTTACACTAGCGATATACGACCGGCTCAAAACAGAGCGTTGTAGCGATCAAAGGACAAAACTTTTTTTCTCAATATTCAGGCATAATAGCAACGGTCGAAGAATCACTGCCTGCCTTAGCCTAGTCGTTCTTGTTAAATTAACTAACTAGCATAAAAAAAGTTACGAATCAATAAAACGCACAAACTAAATTTTTCTGAAATCCATTCTTCACCGATCTAGGTCCACTCTAATTTGATAAATGACACATAAAATTCTGTATCAGAAGTAAATTAAATAAGTGATTCGTATTACAAGTTATACGACTGATGTGGTTCTAAGAAAAAGAAGCAACGCCCAATGTGGTAGCAAACATCGGGTGGACACAGACACAGGACGGGATCATCTTGCTCGGCAGTCAGGCACGGGAGTCAGGATGGCCTCCCGTGTAGCCCTCGTTCTTCTCACCTGAACCCACACGAGTCTGTCCTCGAAGCGCACCAAGAAGTGGTCGCCGGCCACCACCAAGCCTGCAAAATGCACAAACCCATGCAAGAAAGTGCATAAAGATTCAACAAATTAACAGAATTGCGTACCATGTTTTATGCAATGCTAAGGTGAACTGCGTAACTTAAGAATGTACTTAATAGTGAGGTAATGAGACAAATATTTAACTAAGAGAGCAAAATTCGAGCAATTCCAGCATAAAATCCTATCGAGTGAGTTAAACAAGAGATATGAAAGCAAGTGCAGTACCTCTAGAGCGTCAGATGGAATTTAGCCAGCATTCTCACAAGATACATCTCACGATAACCCAAAATATCAATTCACAAGGTACAGAGAGAGTCAGGTAACAGCACACCCAACAAAAGAAGTTGGCATTACCGAGTGCACCAGAGTGCAGGCAGGAGAGCAGTTGGGAGAGCAGGTAGGGCGTCAGCTGGGAATAGTAGGCAGCGTCAGGGGCAGCTGAGGCAGAGGAGGAGTGGCCGAGGGTGTAAGGCCAGAAGCGCTCGGGCCGCGGGAAGCCGAGGAGGAAACATGGCAGAGTGAACACTGGCAGCACTGGAGCGTTGAGGACAGCAGCTGTAGCTGCCAGCAACACCAGGGCTGGCATCAGCCCGATATTGATGGCTGTGGAGCAAAGAATCGGAGGCCGCTGCTGATCTCAATATCATGGACTATGAGTTTTTCATTGGTTTCATTTTAGATGAACTATGAGTTTTTCATTGGTTTCATTTCAAATAAAACAAAACGTAGGTAGATATCAGGTGGATGTGGAAAGGTGTGGAAATAATTGAAGTCAGGTCATCTACTGCTGTCAACTTTATGAACTTCACATTATAAAATAAAATAATTTCAATTTAATGAAAAAGGAAATGAGGACATTACATGGATGTTGACAGCTGCGAAAGCAAGGTAGATTTTGTTCATGATTTTAACATAAGAATATTGGGCAAGGTGATGAAACAACATCGATGAGTTTTTGCCAACTATAATTAGCTAATGAAAATGCCCGAGTAAAATGGGACTTTAAAGTTAATGAAATGGAATGTTGTTGCAGTTATTATTAGACAAGAACGGGATTGTAGGTAGTGGAAATGCCTAGGAAAGTACACGAGTCTTGAGAAAACAGAAATGGATAACTGAGTTGGAGAACTATAACTATCGCACTTGTTCTTTTACGGACGATGCTTGCATTAGAAATAGACTCTAGCATTTTATCTCCAACATTATAAAATAGCTGCTCAGTGCGCAAAGAACAAAAAAAAACTATTCATTTAAATATAAAACTGTGGACGACGACAGAACAGGAACAGTCGTAACAACGGCCTCTCTGAGAACTATGGTACTGCGACAAAAGCAACGGAGAGAAGAAAATAATAAAACAGTTACACCCAACTGGGAAAACAGAACTTGTATATAAGACCTTGTAGGAGCATCACGTACCTGTAAGTATTAGTGTAATGGGCCTTCTCTGTTTTTTATCGACTACGCTGGAGTAGGTTATGAGGCAGATGGCAAAGCAGTGGTGCAGTGCCCTGCGCAGCCAGAGGAGCCCTATGCTGCAGAGGGTCATGCGCACAGCCACCTCCAGGCTAAAATAGCCGGTCAGCTGCCAAGGGGCGTGGGGCAAGGTCACCTCCAGCAGGAAGAACACACAAAGGGCTCCACAGCAAAGCCACTGGCTGGTCCAAATCTGAGAAAGAGCAGTGGGGTTGGAGAGGGAATTTAATTAGCGACATTTATGGAATTGCTCAGAAAATGAAAAGTAAAGTTACATGAGTGAAAACAGCAACAATCACAGCTACTTAAACAGTAATTTAGGCCTTCATTAGTGGAACTGGAATCTTGGAGGTTAATCAATTGGAACGCGAACAGTAACAGCTGGGAATTAGAACAGTAACAGCTGGGAATTAGAACAGTAACAGCTGAGCACTATAACAGTAGCAACTGAGAAGTAGAACAGTAACAGCTGAGAATTTGAGCAGTAACAGCTGAAAGTTTTAACCGTAACAACGGAGAACTTGAACAGTAACAACCGAGAAAACAACTCCGTCAAACTTGAAAGAACAACTCGTCAAGTCAAGCGAGTGATCATGAGAGCTCAGTCCAGTTTGAAAGCCGACCTGCACTCTTAAAATGTCAGGCCGTTACGTCCCTACCCCACCCTGTGAGACCGAGCTGCCCCCAGAAGCAGCGAACTGCAATTTACACACCCATTTGAGGGCAGACGAGCCCGTACAATGATCAGGTCATTGAGAGTGAAGTGTCGACTCCCTTGTTCGCTACATTAAACGGATTATAGCTTTCATGTATTTTTCCTCAATTATTGATTTCACACTGTTTCTTCACTGCTCTTACAGATGCAGATCATGGTGTCAGTCATTGTAAATTAAAGTTTTGAAGCCCATGGATGAATCGTATCGTTTATGAATGTGTTCCGTCGTAGGACAAATGCCTCTCAGACAGCTCAATGAAATGTTGGGCGATGTGTGGTGAATGAATGCACTGTACGTCGATGATTTGAGAGGTTCCAGTCAGGTGACTTTAACCTCAAAAATCATCCCCACGGTAGACATGCGACCAAGATCGACAATGATAAGCTGAAAGCGGTAGTGGAAGCTAAAACATATCATGCAACGCTTGCGTTAGCAGCAAGATTTGATGCTTCGATTCCTACTGCACTGGGTCACCTGAAATAAATTGGAAAGGTGAAGCAGCTGGAAAAGTTGGGTACCACATGAATTGAGCGAGCACCAAATGACACTTCGTCTTGAAAGTTGCTGTTTCTTGCTCACAAGCCATTACACAAAACCATTTCTGCATCGAATTATGACGTGTGATGAAAAATGGTGTAACCGACTATCATTTTTTAATTAAGGCATTAAACAACTTTTTAGAAGGAAAAAATTTCACATCAGAAGAAGAAGCAAAAGTCCTTTTGTGATTTTATCACACTTCGTTCTCCAGAACTCTTTGTTGCAGGTATGAAAAATCTACCGATAAAATATCAAAATTGCACTGATATATTGGACGTGCATACTTGATCAACTGCATCGTTTTTTTTTGTTTGAGATACATTAGAATAAACTGTCAATTTAAAATTGGAATTTCATTGTTAAAGACCGATAGAAGAATAAAATCCTCATTATTGGTGTTTCGCAGATTTTACGTAATTAGGCAGTCTTTCCAATTTTTAGATCTCTTCTAAACCCTTTCAGATCGGCTGGTACACATTTATGCCAGTCAAAACTTATAAAATATAATTCTAGTCTGAGAGAATTAAAAAAAAGTTTAAATGGACGATACACAAAGCAGAAAAGCGTGAAAAATCACCAGAGTGTAGGCCCTAGCGAGGACGACCACGTGCAGGAACCAGGCGGAGGAGAAGGCCGGCTCAGGTGCAGCACAGCGGTCCGCCGCCGTCCACACCAGCGTTCCCACCAGCAGTAGCACCGGGCCTCCTGGCGGTAGCCATAACCGTGAAACGCGCTCCTCTCTTTACGAAGACACTCTTCTAATTAGGGTAGCCTGTGAAAGACTATGTACCCACGAATACGTTTCAGAAAACTGTTAGTAAGGTCTTTAAGTAGCAATTATTTGTTTTAAAATGCTCATAATACAAGGAAAGTCGAAAAATATTCAAAATTTGGTGATGTGGCATTAACTCTACGGAAAGTACTACCAGTATTTAAGTATCTCGGCTATGTGCGTACGCTATTTACGTGAGTGAAAAAGCTTAGAATGGCTTCAGAGAAAAGCAGCTCAGAAGTTTCAAATGATGTCCCAGAGATATGAACTTGAAATTAAACTTTGACAACAACGACACTCACTGCTCGTAATTAAGTAAAAACTGAGGATCTTCAACGAAATGTCATTACTAAATTATTAACGGAAATAAGACATAATCATCTCAAGATAAAATTTTCATAATCAACGATATTTGCTAGTAGATGACAACATTCCAAACGTCTTCTCTCATCCGCTCTGAAGCTACTTTCCGTATTTTCACTAAAGCAAAGAAGCAAACGTACTACGCCGAGATACTTAAATACTGGCTGTAATTTCCGTAGAGTTGACTCATACTTCACAAAATTTATAGCTCTTTTTAGCACACCCTTTGCAACGAATGTTAAAAAAGTATTATTTTTCTAATCTTAAAATAATTCATTAATAGGATACACTTATATTTTGCTTGTTTATCTACACTCGGTAATTGTACTTTGAAAAATGCTTAATTTATCATACAATTAGCGTTCTCATCTTCGAGCGTTCATAGGTAGGCCAGCGTTTGAAAAAATGAACATAGAAACATTCAGGAACCCTGCATAAGTCTCGTGATAGTCAAAACATTCTTTGTAGCTGACAAACACTTCTTCAAAACTTACCAATCAGTTACTGAAATTATAAATGATGAATTTTACAATGAACTCGCCCAACTGCGCAGTGTAACGCACCCTAGAGTGTTTCCAGAAATGCGACTAGTGACTTTTACCCAGTCTATTGTAAGCCCAGCCGCTGAGAGCCGTGTGGTCAACACTGGCCCTCCTCACGAGATGGGGTTAAAATTTAGCCCAGCGGTTCCAAACTATTTCTGCGAGCCACGGACTGGTTCAGTGCGAGACAACATTCTCGCGGACCAGCTTTGGAGGTCTCGCGGACCAGCTTTGGAGGTCTCGCGGACCAGCTTTGGAGGTCTCGCGGACCAGCTTTGGAGGTCTCGCGGACCAGCTTTGGAGGTCTCGCGGACCAGCTTTGGAGGTCTCGCGGACCAGCTTTGGAGGTCTCGCGGACCAGCTTTGGAGGTCTCGCGGACCAGCTTTGGAGGTCTCGCGGACCAGCTTTGGAGGTCTCGCGGACCAGCTTTGGAGGTCTCGCGGACCAGCTTTGGAGGTCTCGCGGACCAGCTTTGGAGGTCTCGCGGACCAGCTTTGGAGGTCTCGCGGACCAGCTTTGGAGGTCTCGCGGACCAGCTTTGGAGGTCTCGCGGACCAGCTTTGGAGGTCTCGCGGACCAGCTTTGGAGGTCTCGCGGACCAGCTTTGGAGGTCTCGCGGACCAGCTTTGGAGGTCTCGCGGACCAGCTTTGGAGGTTTCGCGGATAACTACAGTTATATAAAATAATACAACAGGCATCAAAAATAGTATTTTTCAACTACGTGATTTTCCCAAACAGTAAACGTAACATCTCTGTGCATACAGGGTATTTTTAATAAATTCATAAAATAGATGATAAATTAAACGAAAATAAAGAAATTTAATGCATTCTGTGAGTCCGGCCCAGCGTCAATAGACCCTAGGACCTGGGCCGAGCCGCGGCCCGGGAGTTTGGGACCGCTCCTGCAGCGTCTCTTCCAGAGTCACAAATTCGACATTACCGGGGCCAAATTATCGTGAATAATATCGTGAATATTATCGTGGCCAAATTATCGAGAATAATAAGCGACCACGTATTTGACGAAGCAGGCTACCAGTTTTCTCACACTCACAGCAAATGGAGGTAGATAGTTTTATACATGCTGCAATTTTAATGTGGATGCGTACCTTGCGCACTCCGATGCTTGATATCAGAAATAATATATTGTTTAATTACACGCACAAGATTACGAAAAGTATCAAGCCAGAGTAATATAACTCTAAATACCAAGAAAAGCGGAAACGTTTCTGATACGCCCAGTGTCCAGTTACCAGCTCTCACTAACCATTCGAAAACATAGATTACAGATTACCAAGGTTTCGAGCTAAGACATCACCTCCTCCCCGTCGTGAAGCTGTCATCCTGATAGCAGCCACCCACTGTAGAATACCAAGTGGTTTCCAAAAAATTTTTTACGTCTGCTTCCCTAGAGTAACTTTACTGCTTCCTCGATCTCCCAACAAATTCGTAGCTAATTATGGATATCAGAGATAAATTTGATTCACCAAAAGACAAAAACAAATGATTTCATTATCTCAATATTTTATAAGCTTCTGTAACTTCCTGAAATGCTATCCCGCAACCCGAGAAGGTGCCGGCCCTGGTTGGGTAAAGCTATTGTAGAGAATGGGGCGAGTGTGTCAGCAGAACACACCAGCAATACAGTCCGACCAGCAGGTCTGGTTCACGCTGAGTGGGGCACTGCTTACCTGCATCGAGAGCTGCAATACAGCGTGGGAAAAAAAATGTACTCACTCCTCGACTGAAGAAGTCAGGTATACAAGTCAAGATACAAGTAAAATGAGTTGAATATCAGAAAACATCAGAATAATAATGACACAATACCAAAGGTTAGTTGTGCCTGAAAAAAAGAATGGCTTATCAAGGAGTAAGTACATTTACAAGGACACCCTGTACCTGATGGGGATAAGAAGCCATGACGGTAGGATCAATGATCACTGAATCTTTACCACTGCCAAAGCTCACTACCACAGGAGTAAAAACTCACCAATAGAGCAGGCCTTGCAGACGAGCGCCCTGGCTGAGAAGTGAGCAAACACAGGTGGGTTGGGAGCGAAGTAGTTCCTGATGAGCCCACCCCAGCTCCACACTTGTTGTGACGTCCCCACTACCCACCACACAAGCCACAACACACACCACGACACACCACAGCACAATAACGCTACACTCTGCAAAAAAAGAACATCTCAGTTTAAGAAAGCCCAATTAGGAAAGTTACACATAAATATTGTGAGCTACGATACGTTTGGTTAATCTATTGAAATTCAGCATCAATTTAAAGAAATTAACAATATCCAACATCACAGCTCACATGGAAAGTAGAAACATGAATTAAATCCGAGTAACACAGCAGTTAAACGATGGAGCTTTCACGTTGGACTAGAACGGGACGCCAAGTAAAGCACAGAGGAAGGAGCTTCTTTTCCAAAACCCAGGATCAATCTAACTTCTTCACCGGATGTTTATATTCCCCTTTAATTTTCACCGTCCAAGCTTTCGCCCCTATAGTCGCCTTTCGATGGGGCGGCGAAAAAAGTTAGACTAAAAGGACACCACACGAGCGCCACAACAAGGAGCGGGGCCGCTGAGCACTCAGCTTAGCGGGATCTGAGGTCCCAGAGAACTGCTGCAGCGACCATTCCTCACGCATGCAGTAAGCGAGAGGACAAGACTGGCCTCCTAACAACTCAGGAAAACGAAGACACAACTGTATTTCATATATCAGAAATTTGCTATCGTGCACATTAAATCAAGTTGAAATTATGAGGACGCGTCTGGCGAAGCCCTGATTCAAAATGTTTATTCATGAAACTGAGATTAAATTAGATTAATTTAAAGCATCCTATCTACATGAAATGACATTTGAAGAGAGCGTGGGAATGGGACAATTTCGTATCGAGTACAGAGAACGGGGAATCTACCCACAAGATGTTTACCACACATGATCAGCTGCGCAAAGAAACAGCAAGTTAAGAAAGAAGAGGAAGAAAAGATAAAACAAAAAAGAGACAGTGAGCGAAAAAGGTATTATCGAAAGAAGCTAACTGTATACGAAATATAGAATTCCTAGACTTATCTCTAAGATCAGGTAACTTAATAATCCCCCCTCGGGACCCCAGTCCCCATAACACGCGATAGTCCAACTGAGTTAACCCAACTCTATTTCCTATCCTCGGCCTCCTGAGGGGTCATAAAACTGAAGAGAAATGCAAACATACGGAGACATTGGCTCCTCTCCTAACGGCGAGTAGCAAAATTTGGGTCGCTTATAAGGAGCAAAATTATCCCAGTGAACTATTTCATGCGGACTGAAGTGAAGACGTATTGAGACGTAGCTCGCCGGGCAGTGCTGCGCAATTACGTACATTACTGCGACTTCCAACGCGACATCTGGCAGTAATCGCAGGCCCATGAGCATGTGCAACTCACCGCGCCATTGAAACGTCATCATCTCTGATTTAAAATGAAGGAAATTCCAGGTTTAGCATCAAAATACAAGTTCAGTTCCCCCAGAACCAACATAGCATTCGTTGACCTGCCTTTCACATTGAAGTTGAATAGCTTGTATCATCGGTGCGAGCTGATCTCTCTCAGCTTTTAAGAGTTCAACACTCACGCTGAACACACAGGCACCACACACTCACGCTGAACACACAGACACACTCACGCTGAACACAGAGGCACACGACACTCACGCTGAACACACAGACACACTCACGCTCAACACACAGGCACACGACACTCACGCTGAACACACAGGCACACAACACAGAGGGCGCCACACACTCACGCTGAACACAGAGGGCGCCACCACCGCCCTCACGTCCCCAAGGAGGCTGTAGCGAGGCGCGTAGGACACGTTGCAGGTCGAGGGCCAGGTCAGCCTGCCAACAAGCACCGCTTGAGTTTCCGTACGAGAAATGAGAGGCAGAAGTAAACGGCATTAAATTAGCCCATTCCAAGTGACGGAGTACACAAAAAATTCTGAGAATGTGGAAAATTATGTTATACAGTGTGGCGCACAAAAAAGCAAACCTATTTTGGCATTAGTATATTTTACCAACTGTTAAAGCTAGATGTTTTCTAAATATTTGATTTTATAATTTATTTTTTTTGCATTCATATTGAAAATTTAATAAATTAAAACTATAAATTCTGCAGCGAATGAAGTAAAAGGAAAAAAGTACTTGCGCGATGTAGTATAATTTTATTTTAATTCCCGCACTGCATCAAATCTTTGAACAGATTTGATAGGCTGCGGCATTCTAGCACATTGAAAGCATTTTCAGCACATAGGATTTGCCATTGTGGCGTTTTCAGGATGGCATTCCAGCACATCGAAGTCATGCAGTGCGAGGATTGCTACAGAATATTTTCATAGATCGCGTTATTGCACTGAGCTATCCAATTGAATAGCCCCCAAGATCACCGGACTTATCACCCTGCGATTTTTTCCTGTAGGGACATTCCACGAGCAAAGCGTGCTTTTCTCCTCCTGAAAACACAGATCATTTCAAAAGGAGAATTGAAAAAGAAGTTAATTTACTCAAAAAAAATCAGGATTGCGTTAAAAGAATCATTCGAGGAACGCGAGGACTGCGAGTATGTTTACATAGACAGAAATGGATCACGAGGGAAATTAACCTACCACCTTTGAAATAAAATTTCCAAAAAGTACACGTATAAAACTCGGTTTTCAGAAAACGTATAGTTTCAATAGTTTGTAAAATACTCAAATTTGAAAATAGGTTTTCTTTTTTTTGTTCCACCTTGTACACTCTCAACCGCTGTGGGCAACTTACAAAACTTGCATAGAACGTTACCAATACATTTGAGAAAAGGCACACAAAATTACAGATCTATGGACGAAAGAATAAAAAATTAATAATCATCATTGGGCCCTGATACTGCGACCCGACACAGCAAAATCATGTACCAAAGAATTGATTGACTCGGTGCGGCCTAAACTCTTATCCACCTCACTCTCCCAACCGCGCTCACCGAGGCACCATTTCTTCTGTAGTCTACAGAATCATTGGGATGCTGTAACACGCACGAGCCATGAGGGGCCGAAACTGAAATTTCAGAGATCTTCTCTTCGAAATCAAACGAAATTTCTTGTAGTGGGATTGAAAATTTTGTAAGCCCATGTAAAAATATAGATCACTATGGAAATTACATGGACGATTATATTTCAATGAACTCTGACATTTGATCACTCGTTTCCATCATTTTAAAATCCAGACAGAACTTCAAAGTGCGGCCTATTACGTCCTCACTTGCAAAGCCAACAGTCGTCACAGGATGCGAACAAGGCCACCACTGCACAACAAGGTGTGTGGTGAGGACTCCCCGCTGCAGGACGTAGCTTTACTTTGACGCGTAGACCGTCACAAGGTGCGTGTTCCGCAGCACTTTTACCGACCTCCTCAACCCTTCAAGACCCTTCTAACAGGATTACCTGCGCCACTGACTCTTCATCTAGAGCACATTGGTAAGAGGAGCGATGGCCCGCGGGGCTTATGAGAATGGAAAGTACCAACAGGAATGAGCTGAGCGACCCATGTTTGGGTTGCTTCCCAAGTCGCAAGATTAGAGACACCAATTACGGTACCAATATTTCGTCCGAGCTGCGTCACAATGTCTGTCACGATTGAAAAATGGGTAAGTAGTCCTCGAGTTCCCCATGTTACTATAGAATAACAATTAAACAGAATGGAATGAGGCCACAGGAACGAGCCAAGTGGCCCATTTTTGGGCTTACATCGAAGTCTCACGCCGTATTTCCGCCAGAGTTTCCCACCATAACGCTTTACGAGGCACCAGCGATGAGATCCGTGCAAGGGTATGAAAGTACGAGCGTTTGCGAAGCAGGTACAGGACCTACCAGTGGCGGTGCGGCAGGTACAGGACCTACCGATGGCGGTGTGACGAGTACAGGACCTACCAGTGGCGGTGAGACGAGTACAGGACCTACCAGTGGCGGTGTGGCAGGAGGACGACCAGACAGACGCAACACACCAGCAGCCACAGCAGCAACGCTGCCACGCCCTCACGCCGCACACTCGACGGCCCACTTGCTGCTCCTCTCGGCCCCGTCGCTGTCCCCCTCAGAACCTGCAGAACAGACGACGCTCAACTGTGCACGCGTGCTGCCTAACTCAGCAGCCCCAAACCGCCGGGCCACACAAAAAGAATACATAGGAATGACATAACCTACAAGATTCTCGTTCTACTCAACATCCAGTCAACTAAAAACGTATGCTGCACACAGTGGATTTACGTTTGTCATCCCATTTGTGAACTAATAGTTTTAACCCCGGTAGTACCATTTTACATAGTAGCATTCACCCGCCACAACACTGCCACACACTGAACCGGTCCGTGGCCCAACACCAGTTCGAAACCGTGAAGCCCATTTCCATTGATCACAGTCACGTCTCCCACACGTCTGAATGCTACGCACTTTTCGATGAGACGTAAACCGCATTTCATCGAGACACTCAGGGCCCCTGCACTCAAAACATCACCAGAGACACCATCACACAGAGTGTCACCACTCACCACCCAGCCACCCGCTGCTCCTCGCCACTCACGGTTTTCCCGGTCGCTGAGGAGTTGGCACCCGCCAGTCCCACGGAGCTGCGGCGGCAGGCGGCCACGCCCTGCTGCACCAGCCAGCCTGGACAACACACATGGCACACACATGGCACACTGCACCAGCCAGCCTGGGCAACACAC
>VOMN01065619.1:0-21665 GCA_014899125.1 Orchestia grillus
AACCGAATCGGACCGACCGAACCGAATCGAACCGTATCGAACTGAATCGAACCGAACCGAATCGAACCGAATCGAACTGAATCAAACCGAACCCTACCGAACCCAACCGAACCCAACCGGATCGAACCGAATCGAACCGAACCTCACCTAACCTTACCTAACCTCACCTAACCCTGACGTAGCCCTGACGTAACTGTTAAGGAGCGCAGCAGCGGAGATCACAATGTACAATATAAATTCATTTTGACAAAATTAAAAAATTTACCATCATGCTAAAATTTTGAAAATATATTTCCGCAACTCAGAAAAAATCCTGTCTAATGATACTAAAATGGAAGCTTTTCGACTAATAGAGCATCCTGTGCCAAGATGCCGACTTAAAGTTAATTTTAACCGTGTACTTCTGTGAACCGGCCGGCGTGAGGCCGTGCAACGCGGAAGGATGCGTGTGACTGCGAATGTTTGACACACTGACACATGTCTCTGGGGATATCTTTCTCTGTAAATTCTAATTCTAAAGGGCAATTCCACATTGAATTGCCCTTTGCTATACCGTAAATTAGGTGTGCATCTGAGATCTCAGTATTCGCGATGTCGTCCATAGCTGCTCAAAGTTTTGCTCTAAGACCGACTGCTCAATGTTAACATAAGCTCCGAGTGCACAAAATTAATTACTGAAGTTTTTTGCATGAAATTCAATTAATTTTTGCTAGACTGCTGATTTTACCTTTAACAGTCTGTGCAGCAAAGTGCCGATCAGACTCTCAGGGTCTAGGTTTAAAAGCTTGATGCAGTCGTACTTTTTAGATTTCCTGGCTTAGTAACTTTTTAACTAAGTATTTTCGGACGTACCTACCCCATAGTGTAAAATGTATGTACTGCCGAAACGAACTTTAGGTTAAAGTTTGTTCGAATAATTTTTGAACAGTCAGCATATTGGTTTAAATACGAGTATGAAATTCCCCGGTTAGTTGAAGCATAATAACGATTTGTGCATTACGACTTGAAAGCTTGGGAAAAATGAAAATATTTTCAGCGAAAGTTCTTCATCTCATCCATAAAAAAGATCCCCATACGCAAATACGTTTGTTTAAAGAACACAACAACAGATATGCACAAATCATAGCGATCTTGGACAACCCGTGACTTTTTTAAGAAAGAAATAACCCTGACAGTTTGGCTTACAACGTTACGTGTTCTAATAAAACCTACAACAAAATAATCCGACGCATTTGTTGCTTTTACGTGAGCGAAACAAAATAAAACATAAACCAAAGGCTACTTTATTTTCTAACGGTATGTTTAATGCCATTTAGTTTCATTAAAAAAATAAGAAGATTTTTGTTCATTTTATTCTTCATTTTATTTAGCTGTGATTGAAGCCGTCAATAAATGTCTTAGATCATTTTAGTATGCAACAATTAGTCAAATTCTAACTGTTTACATTCGTGCGAATCAATGGGAAATAAGTGCACTAAGCAACAAGCGTAGGTAAGAATTATAGGTGTGATGAACTGCAAAAACATCGCCTGGAAATTGCAAGTATGTCACTGCTTCTAAACGGTGTCTGTGTTTTCAACAAGGTCTCGAATAATAAGCTAATTCCTTCCACTGTGCGGTGTAATATCACTGCTTCCACAAACGAGAATGGACATCTCATCACGACGTACAATCACGATCATATGCTTCACAATTCGCGTTTATCTGCGCAGAGCGTTGCGGTGTACAGAACGTGAGCCACCTACCATAAATCAGTCTAAAGTTTACTGCATGCACGAACTTCTTGCACGGGGCTTCATTTATTGGCCTGACCGAGGTTCAAAATCCTGATTTACTGTTATTTGCAACTGCCAGCGAACTTTCATGCCACTGGATATTAATAAGTCCCATAAGCACTGCAGTTGCCTTAATCTCGTCTACATTATGAACTGTTATGCTTAGAGAAGATTAAATCTTTTGAGATTACTAGACAGTCGTAAATTGAAATGAAATCACATGGATTAGAAACCATTGATTGCAACTTTAAAGTGAGGGCGCTAGGTTTTCAGCCAGCACTTTTTCACGGATCATCTAAAGATTAAATTCAGGCTCGTAACTCTGGATTTATTCAGGTTGGCTAGCTCCAGGCGTGCAAAATGTTCGTTCAATAAAGAGTTGCTTTCACTTAAATGGACTAGATGTGTGGCGGGAGCTTTGTTAGTTTGTCCACAGCTCAGTAGAGGGTAGATATTTGATGATTGCTCAACATGAAAATAATAACAATGGAAAAAATCTGGCGCTCAAATAAACTGGACCTCGTATTTCAGAATCTCAGTTTAGTTCACCAACAAGCTACAACTGGACACCGCCCAGAGCTGGATGAGATGGCTGTAGCACCAACATATTAACTTAAGCTTGATGATTGTTTTAGAGAAAGTTGTCCTTTATGAAGTTAATTTTTTTGCCCTCATGTCGAAATGCCCCTGTGCTTTATTTCCACATCTTTATTTATTTCAATTCTGTTTCAGTACTGATGATGGAATGCAGACACTCAGCAAGGCTTTCAATTAACCAAGCTTACCGAAACGTTGGTGCTCTCGTCCGATCAAAAAATCCAAAAATCTTAGCCAGGTTTCCAGTCGCAGAGCTTGGGTGGGGTGAGCAGAGTTGCGTACCAGAGCGGTGGCAGCGTGTGAAGGGAACTTGTTAGCGGGACACTGTCCCCTCTTACTGAGACACGGGTGTAACACTGAAACAATTCATTCCGCCTTGCGTAATGGTTGGGTTGTGGGTCGACCCTTTTATTTTCATTGTGGTTAGAGCAAATTCTCATGTATGAATTATAACGGTTACTAAAATCATTTACCCTCGTAAAGAGAAAGAGAAGAGGGAGAGACGAAGGGAGAGGCAGAGGGAGAGGGACTGGCAGAAGGAGAGAGAGGGAGAGTGAGAAAGTAAACATAATGAAAGAATGTCTAGCTTTGCACTACAGAAGTGTAGCCGAATTCAAATTTGGAACGATGGGGCCCAACTATGGAGCAGCCAAACTATGGCGCAGTCAAACTAGGGAGCAGACAAACTATGGAGCAATCAAACTATGGGACAGCCAAACTATGGAGCAGCCAAACTACGGAGCAGCCAAACTATGGAGCAGCCAAACTATGGAGCAGCCAAACTATGGAGCAGCCAAACTGTGGAGCGGCCAAACTATGGAGCATATAAACTATGGAGCAGCCAAATTATGGGATACCCAAACGCTGGGCACATGTTGAACGTTAAATTTGTGTTCGTGTGTGGGAACATAAATTTACATGGGTGTTAGAGAAAGAATGAATTGTTTGACCTATTTTAAGTACAAGAGTAAAACAGGGAAACAGAAAAATGACTTAGTTAATCCTTACAAAAACTATACGTCGACCAGAATTACTCAGGTAGTTATTTAAAAACTTGTACAACAACATAGTTGCAACTAGGGATAGTCAGATCGGGGATAGTAAGAATGGAATTAATAACGGCCAGTAGGCAATGATTTTTTACGTCATTAAATACTTACTCCTTTGTCTAGTGAAACTACATCACGTCCAGGATTGACGTAAAAGTCAGTTTTGGATATTAATAGAGGTTTTCTTTTACAGTGTTTCAATCATCCACTCGTCGTGAAATACAGTAGGCATTTCCACCCACGAAATAAACACAGGCAGTTGCAATGCAAAGAATCTTGGCCGTAAACTAGCAGAAGCCTTGCAAAATACTGTAGTCCAATTTGTATCAAGCTCCTGTAAAGCATATTTTTCCCCGTTTGGACAATACGCTGCCAACAAAAACTTCCATAAATACGTAATATGTTAGCGAAACAACTGTAAGACCTGAACGTATTTAGAGTGGGCAGCTCCCTGGCTGTAAACATTCTAAATCGAGACCGTAAATTCCGGAACAGAATCTAAATAAGAATACTAGGCAGTAAATACTTGCCGTGCCCTCCGCATTGAGAACTTCTCGGTTGTAATCTGACGACCATTTTAATGGTAAGCACGAACGAAAACAAACGAAAGCTTCGCTGAATTCTCTTTGCTAATATTGCCTATTGATCCGGCAAGGCATTAGTGAGGTATTAAGGTCCTACTTAAACTGTAATTGTGCTCGATAATCACGCAGAAGTTCAGCATTTAATTAGTTTCGGTGCATACCAGATAATTTCCTATTATCTCTAGTCGAGTGTTAGATAAAAATTTGGAAGTGAATTTAGCATTACGATGTATCCCTTGATATCCTCATCGTTCAAGCTGCAGGATGAGGATTTAATCCTGAAATTTTATGGGTTTTGTGAAAATTGTCAAGTCCATTAGCTATCTTCAATTATGTCTCCCTATTGATGCATGAAAATGCTTCGTGACGAAATAATTTCCATTTGTATTGCACTTTAGTATAATAGACACTCGATTTCTGGCATGCAGTACGCATGCTGTGCCATTACCTGTGCGATCAGGGCATTCCTTTGGGAATGAAGATAAAAATTGAAAAAAACCATGACATTAAGAGGTTTATATACAGAATTGAGTGTGTTTGGAACGTGGCTTGGGGCAACTGTTCGGGTGCTCGAAGCCTAGAAACATTAAGGTCGAATATTGGGGTTGAATATTAGGGTTGAAATTTGAGTTGAGGAAAGGTGAAAGAAGGAATGGAATATAATACAGTGTATTCAAAGCTTGAGGTCGTATCGCGGTGGCAATGAAAGAGAAATAAACAAAAGAATGGAGTAAACAAGAACAAAATTTGAATCAACAGAAGATTTGTGTTCGTGCAGAGGGCGATTAAACAAATGAAGAAACAAGGTGAGAAGAGAAATACGGACTGGAAGAGCGAATTGGCAGATAAATTTACTTTTCCATATGAATCTCTTTTAGTCTATGTAGAAAATTAAAGTGAGGTAAAAAGGTAAAGGAGTCAGTCGAAGATGCAGATGTCGAGAGAGTAAGAGATATTCCGAGGTTTGAATCAACTTTGACCTATGGAGACGCAGGAACAGGCAGCTCAATTAATGTTTGACCCAACTCTGATGGAATTCCTCGTGACGCTCGGCACTTTGATGCAACAGGGATAATTCGAAGCTGGATTTACCCTCCACGTCTTCCATCAGGAAAGGCAAGCGTTGGCTACCCAGAAGAGGTCCGTGTAAATGAATGCCCAACGATAACACGGCAGACATTTCTGGAATCTCGAAAACACAATGCCCAGAGAAACACAAAATTTATCGTTGGCACGCGCTCCCCAATCTGAAGCCGTCCAGAGATTACGCCGCTCAGCTGTGTATTAAAATTAAACTAGAGTAGTGTATTACAATTAAACTAGAGTAGTGCAGCTATGTATACTGCAGTGTAACTCAACGTGACGTGCAGCGAGGAAGCTGAATTAGCTCTAGGATATGAATATTTTACTGCAGGCTTGGAACCTTGTGACTCTCTCTTAACTCAAGTAATATTTTCACAAACAAATTGCAAGAACGTAGGAGAAGAGATGCTGGCGTTAAAGTTTATGATACAGCCAAATTTCTTAACATAGCACGCATTCATCAAATTCAAAGTCCTCATATTCACAAATAATCTGAACAATGATGAAGGAATAAGTGCGAAGCGTCACTATTAGCACGATTTTACTTCACGAAATGAGCAGGTTAGGTTGTATGGGGTTACCTGCGACATGCTTCTCAGATCCACAGCTCGCCTGAGCTGGAAATTCGTGGGCGATTTTGCCGAGAGCGTTGGGTTAATCCCAACTTTGATAAGATTCAAACTTATTTCATGTTTGTTCGACTTTCACGGAAGGCTTATTGCTGAGCAATAGGTTTACCTTATAAAGAGAGCATTTTTTATCTGAGAAGGTATTGAAGGTAAACTTTGTCTTACGTGTAAATTGGCTTTTACACCCGGCTTGGCAATGTAGGTGATTTCGTGAAGTTCTCAGCCTTTCCTCAACCCCAGATTTTAGAATAAGGCTTTTGAAAGGATTATGACGGATGCATGCCATTTCTAGTAGGATTTAACTTCAAATTTGTGACTTTTAATTAAAAAAAAACAATAATCCTAGAACTACGCTGTCACGATTCTATGCTATGCAAGAGAACATGTACACAACAATTCCCAGTACATCCTATTTAATTTATATTTCTAGAACATTTGAAGGATTGTTAACAGTGTTCAACAGTCTAGAACCTTTACAAACATTCAGGCATCTTAGCTTCTCAGACAATACTCGGACGTTTTAGCTTTTGGAAATGCATTCTCTTCGTTCACATAAATATTTGAATTGCATTCTCTAAGGTCACATAATAATTTAAAATGCATCCTCTTAGTTTACATAGTTATTTAAAATGCATCATATTACTTCACATAATTTCTTCGAAATGCATCATATCACTTCACATAATTACTTGGAAATGCATCACCTTACTTCACATAATTACTTGGAAATTCATCATCTCACTTCACGTAATTACTTGGAAATGTATCATCTCACTTCACGTAATTACTTGGAAATGCATCATCTCACTTCAGGTAATTACTTGGAAATGCATCATCTCACTTCTCGTAATTACTTGGAAATGCATATCTCACTTCACGTAATCATTTTTTGAGGCTATGCAATGCGCGATTGAATTGCCGCGTATATATTTAAGCTACTTTTCCTCTCTCGTGCCAATGCAGTCAGCCTTGACTGTACGGGCAGAGGAAAATAACTCATAACAATGAAAAAACAGTTTTTTGAATGATTCTCAAACATTGTAGAGAATTATGATTTTTGAAAAGTCACCATAGTTCAAATGTGAAAACTCAACATTATTGATCGATCATGATCAAGAGTAGGTTGTACGATTCGTCGTTCCGTCTTTAAAACAACTCTAAAAAATGAAATCAACGAACGCTGAAGATCACGCTGTTCTAAAATTATGGATCACTGAATAAACACTCAAAAGTCCCGGAGTTCAGGAACACTGTAGAAACACTCACACAGTCCCGGAGTTAAAGAACACTGAAGAAATACTCAGCAGTCCCGGAGTTAAAGAACACTGAAGAAACACTCAGCAGTCCCGGAGTTAAAGAACACTGAAGAAACACTCACACAGTCCCGGAGTTCGGGAACACTGAAGAAACACTCACACAGTCCCGGAGTTCAGGAACACACTGAAGAAACACTCACACAGTCCCTGAGTTAAGGAACACTGAAGAAACACTCACACAGTCCCGGAGTTGAAGAACACTGAAGAAACACTCACACAGTCCCGGAGTTAAGGAACACTGAAGAAACACTACACAGTCCCGGAATGCGATCCCGTCGATCTCCTTCAGTGACGAAAATTGGCCGAGTTTCTTTGAAGTTGAGGCAAATCACAGCAAGAGATGAATGCCGTCCGGGCTGCACAAAAGGCTTTGTTGCCCTCGAGTTACGCATCGGCGGACTTGAAAACCTCCAGGGCTCCTCCAGTCGCTCACCTGCAGTACATGACCCAATAGAAAAATACCATTGTCCCGCGAGATAATAGAGAGAAGCAGCACACGATCGTTTTAATGGTTGCACGATGACATCGAGAAGTCAGCGTTAGAACTGTTCTCGTGCGTCAGTTTGGAGATATGCGCTCGATATCACTAGGTTTTCTGGAGAAAAATGAAGGATTGATTAATAACTGAACTCTCAAGGAAGGGATGACAGAGGACTTATTTGTTATGAGAATTGGAAAGTGAATGTACGTGTAGGAATAGCTGATCAAGGTGTGTGTTGACTGCCATTGTCAGTTTCGGGAAGGTTCATTCAAAATCATAGAATTAGATGCACCCGAAGGCTTGAAAATTGTACAAATATCAGAAGTTTTTGAAATTAGAAGTCAGCAGTTTGTGAAAAGTTTTTTCAATGAAAATATTTTTTCCGTAAGAAGTTGTGTAGTTTCAGACTATTTTCAGAAACTGAATTGCTCTAAATAGATACATCATGGATAAGCGAAACCTTTGTAAACATAAAAAACCTGTTACTAAAATCTACTAATACGAATAAAAAGACCGTTGGATAAAAAGCCTTCCATTTTTCGAGAACATGTAGGAAAAAAAACGGATTTCTGAAAAGTCACAACACATTTTTCTCTTTCATGAAAGCTATGAGCCTGAAACCTAAAGTTCCATCCAAAATTAAAGAATAAATATTGAAATTGTACAGTTAAAAAATCAAGTTCAATTTTTCTGAAATTTTTACTGAATGTAAACAAGTAAAGTACTTGATTTTTTAGCACATTTTTAGATTTTCAGAAATAATTCAATCAACGTAATGAAACTCATTGCGTTAATCGGCGTCTAAAATCTAATTTTGTGCGACTAAACAAAATGAAAAACAACCAATACAAAGAAAAATTTACTTTCGTTATCAAGTATGCGAATTTCCGATATTACCTTTTTGTAAATATCAGTAACATGAATATTTGGGGTACATTACAAAAAGCAAAATTCCATTGATATAATGGGCACTTTCTCTTTTTTATGAGTAACATGAGCTGAGAAATAACGTAGAATTTCCGCGAACAAAAATCACGTTATATGTAGTATACTTCGTACCTGACCGCCGAGAATTTACGTTCGAATTCTTGACGTTGTCTCCCTCAGCCGCCCCGACCTGGTCGAGGGTTGCCAACGCGCTGTCGGGGAGTTCGAAATGAGTATTGACGCAAGGCTCTTATTGGCAGAGCTCGAAATGCTTCTCTCGATTATAATAAAAGCCTCAGGTACATTTTCCCGAAGACGAGTTCATGTGGCTGAATAGAAAGAAAGTAATGAAGAATTGAAGTTTCCTTTAAATTCGAAATTGCTATTTTTAAAATGAATAAAATAAAAATAAATAACATCGGAAGAAAATTGAAAATAATCGATGCTAATCATGTTCGTGTGGAGTGAGATAACAATGAACCTTTTTTACAGCCTAAACGTGGTTAAATACACTACTACAGATTTAGAAAATTTCATTATTTTCGATCAGAGCTTTATTCGACAAAAAATTAGGGTATTATTTGCTGCATTTTTGCATTGATCTCGTTTTACTCGCTCTCTGCACACCGAGAAATTTCCATATTTTTCAAGTCAACCGATTGATGAAATTAGTGAATAACTTGAACGTGAAAAGCAATAGGTGACTAATTTTTTATCCGGGGAGCTTATCGGCCCCGTTACCGTCTACATGAATTTCAAAACTCACTTGCATAACGACGCAGTAATAGTTTTTCATGGAAAGCTAAACGCAGCATCATTGCTCACATGTAATACGGAAGACAGCAGATTGTTTTTCGTACAAAGCTACCCAAGTACTGCGTCATCGTCAAACATAATTTGGCCGTGATTGAGCTGAAGGCCCGGCTGGAGACCAGGCCCAGTAAGGGACAGAGGAGATGGGGTCGTAACTTTGGGTCTGGTAATTGACTACAGTATTGAGCATGTCTGGATCACCGAGATCACTGAAATCCCTAGGATCCTCAGTATCACTAGGATCACCAGGATCACTAAAATCGCCGGATCATCGGGATTCCGTGGATCACTATCATCAAAATCCCATCATCAGAATCCCGATTTTCAGGATCCCGATCATCAGGATCACCAGAATCTTCCCAATCTTCAGCATCACCAAATTCACCACAATTAGCAGAAATAACAGAATCTTCAGGATCATCAAGACCACTGGAATCATCACGATCATTCGAATCGTCTCAATCACCCCAATCATCCGAATCACAAGTATCATTCCATCATTACGATCATCACGATTATCACGATCATCGGCATCGACGGGATCAACCGTATCATCAGGATAATCAAGATCAGAAGGATAGCGAAGATCATCAGATACGCCTGGATCTTCACGATCATCAAAATTGGCAGGATCATCAGGATAATCAGAATCGCCAGACTAGAAATATTCTAAGGATCACTAGGGTCACCAGGTATATAAGGGTCATCGGGATTATTAGGCACATCAGGATCACCAAGATCACCCGGGTCATAAACATCATCAGGATAATCAAAATCACCAGAAAGACCAGGGATCACCAGGATGATCAGGTCATTGTGGTCACCGAACAGCTTGGAGAGCACTGCCGCCTTCAATACAGAGAACATTCGAGTTCAATTCTCAAGTGAAGCTGACGTCACTTCAAGCGCAGCAGTCGAACTCGATCTAACTTAAGCTCGTTTGGTGCCACGTCCCAGTTGGACTTCATTGCCGGACTAACAAGAGCATTCTGTTTACGTCCATTTCGGACGATATAGACTGGAAACAGCACAGAGGACTTCAGTCCATTTACTTACATTTTCGCAAATACAAGCTAGAAACAACACTACGAACTTCATTAGAATTATGGGCACTCTAGACAATTAAGGGTAGAATTAGCACAAAGAACTTCAGTCCGTTTACGTTCATCTCAGCCAATTTAGGCTGGAATCAACGTTTATTCAAAGACAAAGACCGATGCAAGCGAGATTCTCATGTGAAGGAGACCGCGCGGAATTACCCGGTCCCACAAAGCTCGATCACACACACACGTCACCAAACTAATGCATCAGCCCATTGACGCTTCAGCAAGTTGATTATGGCCCGAACAATGACGCACATTGGCGCGTTGATAAAACGCGTCGAGACTTTCCGTGAACGGGGACGCAGCTGCGGTTGCGTTCTTTAATCACTGGCCAATGAGAAACGTTGCGCGCTGATGGAAGGTCTCGCGTCCGAAGAAGTCGGCCTGAAATCCAAATTGTCTCCAGCATTTTCATCAAGGCGTAAGATTGTGATGACACACGCGTGATGGAATGCTTCTTAATGGATTTTTGGCTTTGAGATGAAAAATGTCGTGAAGTTAACCTAATCCTAAAAAGAAGGCGGGCTGTATGAGGTTTGTGCTGCAGTGTCGAATTATCGTATGCCGCGTGGAATGAAAAATTTGTGTTGTGTTCCGGATAATGACAGTCTTGTCTTTGCATTTATAGGTGGGTTTGTTCGATGTATGAATTTAAACACTAAAAAAGCTGATCTTTTATGTCTAATTGTAATAAGTTCGAGTCGAAACATCTAGATTGAAACGCTAAGAAATGATGACCTTGATATTTCAGGCTGTACACTAAAACTAAAACGTCTACACATGAAAAGTTCATTGAAAAATTCAAAAAGCAATTAGACAGAACCGAAGCTTTACATCAAGATGCCTTCTTACGAATTTTTCTACAGAAAGATTTGAGAAACTCGAGGATGCAGTGCGGCTGCAAAAACCTTTGCACAATTAAAAAGTTCATCCCGAGCTCCCCTTCCCAAATAATAATATAAAAATCGTTGCCCTTTTCACGGAGTGCACCTCAATCCGCAGTGCCGGGATTCCCTCGACTCCAGTTTTAATTCCGGGACCTCATTATAATCTTTTCTGGTCTCAGTCTCTCGCGGGAAAGATTTACGCCAAATTGTGGCGTTTAGAAAATACCTCAAAAGGTTCTGAACATCCAACGCGATGCAAACGGAAAATGTCCTGCAAATAGCTCTGCCTCCAATAAAATGCGGGCAGTTCATTTTGCTTGGCAATGCCGCGGGGCGCAGCGAGCGAACAATTACAATGTCCGAATCCGTTGTGGGGCGAATGACTGGGACTTATTTGCTCTGGAAATTTGTCTATTCAGCATTACTGTGCCCTGGAGACATGCTCGCAATAAGCCAACTGCTGTGCATTGCTTCCCGAGTACTGCTTTGCTTACAAATGATATTTTATTCATGATATTTCTACTGCAATCTCAAGGTTCTTGTTAAATTTAGGGCAAATTTGTTCTTGAAAATTAATGTACGAATATCCGAAACGTCGACATACTAAATTCAAAATTGCCTTTTTTAAATATTCTTCGTCAACTACGGCCTAATTTGAAAATTCTAGTAAGGGAGATTGAAAAAACTAATAGAAAAATTGTCAACAAAAAATGTGCTTGGTCTTTAATGAACAATGCATAAAAGAAAATGAATTTTTGTGCATATTTACACATACACTCGTATTGTTTATGTATATGCATGCACAGAATATCGCGAAAAATTTCACTAGTTTTTTTATCATGCGTTTGCTTTTGAAATGTTCATTTCCAAAGGGACAAATGTCGTGTCTATAGTACCGGCGACGTTCCTTCGTGTAATCTGGGAAACCTTTGAATTAGTTCGGGCACCAGGTCCAAGACCACACTAATATGCTGCTTTTTTAAGGGCGTTGCATTTAATCTTCCCTTCCTAAAACAGGAACTCTACCCCGGGGGCTTGGACTCGGAGACCTGCTGACTAGGAGGCAACCCCGCTATCACTTGCATGCTAATTTCTCTGTTTAGATTTAGTTACGAAAAGGACTAGGATTTCGATTTTACCACAATTTTTGGTAAAAGGATTTCGATAATTTACCACAAAAATGACTGAAGGTCTGCACATTATTTGTAGTTGTGATGAATTTATGATGCTTTTTCTTTAAGATGAACCTGTATTTATTGTGAGAATTTCAGTCAATTGAACCTAAATATTCGTAATGAGTACGATAGTTTTGTGTAAATAATTGCTATGATACTAGTTAGGAAATTTGTTAATTTCAAAAATATGATTGACAATTTTTCAAGTTGACAAACTGAAAATGGACGACGAGGCCCAGTGTATGTTAGTTAATCGTGGAAAAAGCCGTACGAGAACTCATGTGTCCTTAAACATGCCAGAAAATGATTAAATCAGGAAATCTAATTTCCTGTACTCTCTAAAATTTTGAATTCGGCTTTAACTACTCCATCTGCGTGCTCTCGAAATGCTGTCGCTGCTTACCCTTCGAATTTTTCTATCCAGAAATTCCCAAGTCATATTTTTCATTCATTTAACGCTCTTACAAGGCCCCATAGATTTCCCCTGTTCCTCTTCGAAGGAAAGTCACGGAAATTAATAATAGAAGCATTGAGATTTGAACTGAGGGGTATTAGAGATTTGAACGTCAGTATGTTCATCACCACCATCATCTGCAAAAAATTTCCTTCTTTTGCCTTATCGCTTGGTGCTGAGTCTTAAACCAACATCTTTTCCAGGAAACAATTTTTTCCCCATCTTAAGAATATTTTTCGCTTTTGAAATGTTCATTTACGAGTCGATACAGGAGGATTTTCCTCAAGAAACGAAGAGATCTATCTTGCTTCTCATCATGCGAGGCCGCGCTAGAGCAAGAAACTCTACGGGTGTTACCCATAATATTTTACTATTGAATTACATAAGAGCACTTGTACAGGTAGAGACTCAACATGTTTGTAACTTTGAAACTCAAAAATATAAAGTTATCAATGATACTCACTAAGCCTGACCTTCTTGATCATTTCTAAATTCCTTAAATTGAAGCGACTCCATGAGGAATCTCCCATTTGCGACGTAAGAAATAGATTCATGTCCCCTTATTAGGTCCTGAAAGGTGAAACTACAGAACATCAAATTTCGAATAAATTTTCCTCTAGTTGGTGGTAGTACAGGCTCTTGAGAAATTTTATTTTGCAGGTGTGAGTATATTTTTTGGTTACATTTTTTCCGTTTATAGTTCTTTTGGCATGTCGAAGGCAAAACCCGGTATAACTTGTAGACACACAATTATTAGGGAGACATTTCTTAACCTTCTTTTCGGCATGAATGGACGCTTCAGACGGACAGACGTCTATTGTGTGACGCAGTTTGCTCTGATTGGACCGAGAGAAAAACCCAGAAACTTTTTCTTAGAAATGTGTCTCACGCAAACTCCTCGAGAAAGACTATAAAATTACGCTTCTTTTTACGCCTCTGTTGATTTTCCCTGTAAAATGTTAGACTTACACTCGAACTTCTGCTTGCGATGGATTTTATTGCATGAGATAAAATGATATAAACAAGAACAGATATCGCGTGCATCCACGTACGTGTACCAAGACTGCTGCTGCACGTGAGGCTTACTCCAACCTGCCTGCACGTTTACCACGTCAATGCCGTGCACGGGAGAGTTCCACGTCCTCGTACAAATTAGCGCAGTTGCACAGGGGCATTGCACAGTTTTTCGCAGCGATGGTAGCTTTACGACGTATTCTGGCAGTTCAGGGCAGATTATAACAATGAGCTAAAAACTGGCTGGCGGCTGCTTGCAGATCTAGGGGGTAATGCTCTAAATCGGACATAACGACCACGCCACTGCGCTGCTGGCCCTTGAACTCCGTGAATAACGTCAAGAAGCTCCAAAATAAACAACGATGATTTTTAATAAAACACGTGTAAATTAATCCTAACTGTCGCTGATAAGTTCTGCACGTCTTCTACGTCAAGCAGCGCTGCACGCGAGAGATCCACGTGTCTTCTTGCACGTGCACCACGTCAACGCATGGCTGCACGTCTGATGTCCCTACGTCCTGAGTGACAGGCGAGCACGCGAGACAGGCGGGCACACAGGCGAATTTGAGCAGCGGGGAAAAACAGGTGGGCATTCAGGCGAGTTTGAGCAGCGGCTGTTGCCATATTCTCGCCCTGTCCTGGCCTAATAATTATTAAGGGGGCCGGCCGCCTCGTTGCCAATATTACTGTCGTAGAATACACAAAATATTGGCTTACGGGCTCTTCACACGATCAGCCAATGTCTGAAGACAGTGTCGGCAGACACTTGAATTTAGACATCGAATACTAACTTTGCTCCCTTTGCTGGAGCCAGGTAGGACAGATCCTTCGACTTTCGACCTGACTCCAGAATAGAGAGCAAAATTAGCATTCGGTGCTCATATTTAAGTGTCTCCCGACACTGTCTTCAGACATTGACTGATCTTGTAAACGCCCTTAAGTCTGTACCCTGAGGGCAAGAAGTGCCCGTAGGCGAGCAAAGAGAGAGAGAGAGAGAGAGAACAAGGCTGACTTTTTAAATCATCTCAGCTCGTTGCGAGCTGAAAATATTCTTAGTGGTTCCCGGAACGACATGGCAAAACATAAAGCGTTCCAAAATACTTTGTGTAATTTTGTAACTAACGTTCGTAAAGAATAAAAGTTGATCTTCGACAGCTTAGATTATTTGGACATATTCACCTCCGTTACAAATTCCTACCGTTTTTTTGAAGTATCAAGCATAATATGGACAAATAAGTCGCGCTTCTGCCCATAATTACATCCTCACAAATGAGAGCTGAGCGGACACCCAGAACATGCTGGCGAAATCTAAGTTTGGGCTCAGTGCATCTTAGCTCATTTTGTGTGCTGTACCATGTGCTCTTTTCTGTACTTGAGCTTTCTGTGTGCTGTACCATGTGCTCTTTTCTGTACTTAGAGCTTTCTGTGTGCTGTACCTTGTGCTCTTTTCTGTACTTAAAGCTTTCTGTGTGCTGCACCATGTGCTCTTTTCTGTACGTAAAGCTTTCTGTGCGCTGTACCTTGTGCCCTTCTCTGTACTTAGAGCTTTCTGTGTGCTGAACTTGGTGATCTTTTCTGTACTTAGAGCTTTCTGTGTGCTGTACCTGGTGTTCTTTTCTGTACTTAGAGTTTTTGGGTGCTTACGTATTATCGGGAGGACCTTTAAAAAAANTAAAAATCAAAAGTCCTCCCGATAATACGTAAGGACCAGTTTTTGAGTGCTTTCCTTTGTGTTCTTTTCTGTAGGCGAAGTTTTTGTGTACTTTTCCTTGTGTTCTTTTCTTTTCTGTGGTCAAATATTCCCTGTTTTTTTTTTTTTACACTGTTCAGAAACTATTGATGCCCGTTTTTAAAATTGATTTCAAGAACCAGGCGAAACTTTTTGATACAGACGAGTATTCCTACCCTAACTTATTCTTTATGAAGAGTCGATTTTAGTCAAAACGGCATTTCTAGGAGCAATTATTTAAACATCCAATAGACATGATCGCGTTTTACGATCTCTTCAACCTCAGTTTGAGACTCTGAAAACGTGCGAGCTAAAACTCGTACTTGAATTGTTCGCGAAAATTCCTCTCGTCTGAAATAACAGGTGAGCTTCTGGCTTCCTTGCCCTTTTTTAACATGCGACAAATCTGCGCAAAGAGGATTAAAATGCGTTACTCTTTTACAAATTCAAACTCCTTGCAATAGCACTATCCTCCTAGCTAGGAGACTGACACAAATGTATTTCATTCGAGTTTGAAAGACTTGATCCATGATTGTCGTTGTAACAGCTACAGTTTTTTCTACGCTATCGAAACAAGACAAACAATTCATAACTTTACCGCGAACGGCATTGACTCGAATGTAAATATGTGCGTTAATTAAAACATACCAACACAGCAGGAGAGAACGGTCACATCGAGTTGACCAATTAAAACTTTGCCCCGCGCATCAGAGGGTGACTCAGGGAAGCAAGCTATCGGTGTACGTCACGTCGAGGACACCATTGATGTCTTTCTCTGCTAGACGGCTTGATCTGTCCACAGGCTGGTAGAACCAGGGCGTGGGATCAGCTTAAAATATTCTGCCAATATCCTCCTCCAACCAAATTATTTTTGTAATGAGGTTGCGTTTAGTTTGTTACGAAAAACTATTAGCATCCTTATAAAAGTGTGTTTTGAAGTCTATACCTCTCAATGGGAGTAAAATAGGCTATAGGCCACGGGGTTAGGATAGTTAAGTTTGTCTATCGTATGCTATGGAGACTGGGGTCCCCACGGGGACACAGATTCCCTCAGCTTTAGCTAGGCCATCGGGACTTCTAAGTTTCGTGCCCACTCTGTTTCTTCCCCTTTCCATGCCTTCTTCGTTGATAATTCTTTGTTTTGTTTCCTTTTTCCGTCTTAACTTGCTGTTTTTACGTGCAAGGAATACTGTGAAGAAATGTACTTGTGCATAGATTCCACGTTTTCTACAATCTCATAAACATTCTTTTTTTTATTCTCTCTTGTTATCATATTTTATGCTGATAGGGAGCTTTAGATTAACGAATGATCTAACCTAATCTTTGAAATCTACGTAGACGGTGAATGTTTCCATCCAGAGGTGTCATTTTTAATACTACTTTGCTGCTTTAACATTTCGCCTCCGAAGTGGGTCATGTATGGTACTCGCGATCACCTGACCAAACCTAATGTAACCAAAGCATTATCATGTATGAATACAAATTTCCACGTTTTCGTCAAATTTATGTTCATCAATCGAATAAGCTAGTTCTGATTAGAAAGAAAGTTAATAGGATAACCAAATTTATGATAACAAAATCGTAATTTTCACATTCACTACGGAGGTATTCGTCGACCTAAAATTTTTCCTGTATGGATAATCGCAGTCCAAGTGTTATTATGGTACGAAATAGGTTAATTCAAGCAAGGTATAACACCGCCTGATTCCTTGCTACGTACATACTTGACGTTCGTAAAGCCAAAAACAATTTCAGTTTACTCTAAAGTAGCTGTGAGATCTAAAAAAGTCAATTTATACCCAGACTCATCAGAAGTTTGGATGACCGGCAATGAGTTTCTTTTTCTATTAGCGGGTACCAAGAATCTGTCATGAAAATTTAATAGATTGACCAAATGGAATCGTAAAATTGACCATGTTGAAAGATGCCAATTCCTAAACGTGAGTTGGAGGGAAAAAGGTCGTGCCCCTGACGTATTGTGAAAGATTAGAGTTCAATTACACTGAGCGGACAAAACTAGGTCAGAGGCGTAGCCAGCGCCTCCATAATCGATTACTTGTGTCTGACTATTGCTGTCTTCATGAATAAGAATTTATCGTTACATACATAAAAGCTGCGAAGCTGTCTTTCCCCCAATCTCTCTATTATAAGAATATCCATGTTTTTAAATATGATTTTTTTGTTTGTAGCACTTTCACGAGCCACCATAGAGAACATTACAGTAATGAAGTGGTGCTGATATGCGGCAGGGATAGGATACTGAATATCGTATCGTGAATTAATGCATTCTGAAGGAAGCTGAATCTTTTATTTAATGGAATACAACAAGACTGTATTTGGTCAATAAAGTTTGTTTATGAATAGTTGACTTCTTAGAACACGATGAGAAGCAGCTTCGCAGAATTTTTTTTTTCATTTTAAGAATGAACAATCGTAAATCTCCTCGTTTTTATCCGGGCTCGTATACTAGCATAAACTATCTTCATAAAACAAGCGATGATTGGTGAACCACATTACACTTTCATATTCCTATCGTATTCTTATAAGGTATTGCTTAGTAAATTCCACTAAAGTTACATTTTTTTTGGAAGACGTCACGGAAATTGTCCAGTAAAGTTTCTCAAGTTACGCACGGAGTTGAGCTATATACTTCACACTATGGAGTCCCTAGCACCATTTAGGGCAAAAACGCTGGTTTTGCTACAATTAGCGTTCTCACCGAGGCAGTGAAAGTTCAGAGTTATTGTAAATGCATATTATCGAGGGTGAGTTATTTAAACCTTTCACAGTTTTAAATAATTCCTTGCAGTAAACTAACCTTTCTTGGTGTGTACGCGTTTTAATGAATGTTTCAATAAAATAACCTGAACTGGAGGAAAAATATTATATTCGTTACAAGATGAAGATGAATTCAATTGTTCAGAGGACTTCCAAAGTTACCCGAACGTCAGATTTTCGTGTGTCTCATAAGACAATTCCCAGCGTAAATGTTAACACGTACGAGTGACGTGATCCAGTGGGTTCGTTAATGCAGTATCGAAGTAATAACGTCTTGGTAACCGTGTAATAGCGATGACCTGAAAATAGGATAGGGTTGACACAGTGTTCCAGAAATTTGCTTTATAGAAGTGCACATTACATGACTTCTTTAATTCCTTTGACAACATAGGACTGAAGAATGTTCCAAAAGTCTTCCAGCACTTTTGGAGGTCACTAGCTCATGGGAGTACCATAACCGTTCCTTAATTAAATTTGGCCACACGTGATAGGCCGTCGAATTGTACAAGGTCTTCCATTTCTACACTCGGAAAAAACTCAATCGGATATCCTTTCCAAGTGTTCATATTATATCAAAAGTTTCTCAGGCATCTCAATGATTCTCACAAGCACGATCAAATCCCACGCTGTCAACTGCTAGCATAAAATACCATCAGAGGCGTACTATGGACTTCCATATGCTCATGGCTTCCCTGGAGTGCAGTTCGGCGAGGTCCACTCAATGGAAGGCTGCCAGACTCGAGCTGCTGAGGGATCTTTTCCTCCCCAGCTCAGGCAGGAGATTACGACAACTTGGAGTCGTGGCGTCCTCGGGGAAATCAGTCAACCCCACACCTTTGTTGGGAGGTATTGCATCCGTAAGATCTTAGAAAATTTCTGCTCGTGTCCTGAATAGAAGCGGGGTGGCATAATGGTAGTAATATGCAAAGCGTGAGCTTCAAGGAGCGATTTGAAGAACTTGGGTAGGGGATTCAAAGTGCGGACCTGCGGACTAAATGGGACGTGTCGTAATGACGCAGATTATTGGAAGAGCTTTGGCTCAGAGGGGAGGATCTGTTTCAGCTTTTCTGGGAAAAAGAATAAAAGAGAGTTGTTCCGCAGGGAACGTTCATGAAAAAATTAGGTCCAGTTGAATTCCCTCAGTCTAGCGCTTACTTTTAAAAGACGCTACAGCTCAGCAACATCCGTTATCATGAGATTCAGAAATCGGAACACAAAATTTTCTTTTAAGCGATGAGTATTTATGTGTAGAATATTTGTGAGCTATTAGAAAGTATTGGACACTGTTGATTGCTGATGTCTGGTTATCAGACAACGAGTAATAAATATTTTGTCACTAATTTGCTGGTATTTAATTAAAATTGTATATAATCGGAAATCAACAGCAGCAATTAGCAATTCACACCTTACGTTTCATTTTTTTTTCAGGAGTGAAAAAGTCTATAACATTTTAGGCTTAGTTTAGGTGTTCTCCACTCGAATGTTTTTTTAATCATATTTCAGAGCGATTTTATCGTGGAAAGAATATTACAATAGAAATAATATTGAGGATAATATCCAGACAAAAATAATTGTCAAAAAAGACAACTCTGTTGGTTAAAGTCATAAAAATTACCATGGATAGATTCAATACAAATACTTCACCTCGTTGAGAAGTTTGGTTCCCAGTGATAGATATGTACATTTTCTACTTTGTCTGGCGTGAGTAAATTTAGTTGTCGGTGATACATTGGCTACGATTCATATCGTGAACAAAATTCGTACTTTTATGACGAATAATTTGGGTTCCAGTCCTAAAGGTCAGCAACTCAAGCCCTTATAAGTCATCCTCAATATCTGCACTCAAACGTTCACGGGGGTTTTCAAATGTTTTGTATCTTTTCAGACTTCAAAAAAGAAAATTTGGATAACGTGGAACACTAGGCCCTTTTATCCCAGTTAAATCACTACCGAATAAAAGGAACCCCTCATCAGAGATTCACTTCTTATCTCCCACAGTGCCAACAATTTGTACCAGTCGGAGACGCAAAGTCAGACATGCTGAATGTAACCCACGGTGCGCCACAAGGTTCAGTCTTGGGATTCTATACTGGTTCCCATTTCCATAAATGATATAGTGAAATTTTCATCTTTTTTAAATTTTAAATCTTTTGCGAATGACAGGTACCCTCTCATAAGCAATCTCCCCAAGAGATGTTGAAAAATTGACTAACCGAATAAATTTGGATTCAGGAAGAGTCTTCAAGCGGCTAAACTCAAAGGAAATCTGCATTAATATCAGTAAATGAAATTGCATTCTTTTCTCGCAAGGAGAAAAAATTCAGCGTCCTCAAATGAAGATGGGAGGTGGTGTGATTTAGTAAATTGACGGCTCAAAGGTTCTAGGAATAATTTTTAACGAGTGCATGACTTTTAGTTAACATGCATCATACATTTGCACGGAATTTCGAAATCGATTGGTATACTCCATAAATTGAAAATTCATTACCAGCTGAAACCTTAAAAGTCCCTTATCATACATCTATACTTGCATGTGCGCAAATTGACATAGATCGACCATGTTTACAAACAGTAGTTTGCAATATTATGCTATTTATTCAGATAATGCTATTTATTTAGTTATATACGAAGTCAAGGCCTTTTATAGAACACTATACCGGCATTTGAAAATCCTCATTTTTCTCTGTATAGGTTGCCCTAGAAGCCTGGTAACTTATTTGGGGCCACAAGCGGTCTATCTCCTGAAGCTTTAATAGTTCATTTTGACATACCTCACTTGATTCCAAGGCTGTGTTCAGCGTAAATTACTTATGATAAATAAATGTTTCAAGTGTTTCAAAAGATGTTCAGACTTTGCCTTTGAGACCCTCCTGGTATGTTCATATATGGTTAATTTATGCTTGCCGAGTGTTCCTAGGAAACAGCCCATAAAATTCTAGGTTTCCAAAATATGTCAAACAAAAATGCGTAAAATTTGGGAAAATATGCAGAAACAGGCGCCATGGATACGGTACCGTACAGTACAAATACGCTGGCTTCACTGCAATCAGTGTTTCCGTGGTGATTGCGAAAGTTCTCAACACAATAGCTGTAAAGCTACTTTGTTAAGGCTCTTCAACTGACTTTCCTCATATTTTTACAATTTTTTAATCTAAAATTTTCCCTTTATGTGAAATGATGAAAGCTTTTACAGTGATTGAGAAATTACGTCTGAAGGAAAGTAACGTAAAAGTACTATTCTGATACCAATTGAATTTCAATTTTTACAAAT